>MKEJ01070365.1:488-15495 GCA_001753735.1 Embelia ribes | reverse complement strand
CCAATACTCATTTATACTCTAAAGCGATATATAATCTCCACATATAACTCTCAAGAACTCGCAATTCACTAACGGGTATCTAAATGTGAATTCATCACTTAAAATATATAATGAAGTAATCCGATATGCCATATGTCTCCACACAACAACCACAACGCCTCACTATGGCTTCGTCATGAATGTAATAATAATATTATAATGGAATACATAAAATAATTAAATGTGAAAATTTTACCCAGAATTTCCGGAACGTTATAAAAAAGAACGTCAAACAAGTTTTCACAAAATGAAAACTCAATTATGAAATTTTTTAGGACACCAGCTT
Organism: Embelia ribes; assembly: GCA_001753735.1. Taxonomy (NCBI): domain Eukaryota; kingdom Viridiplantae; phylum Streptophyta; class Magnoliopsida; order Ericales; family Primulaceae; genus Embelia; species Embelia ribes. The sequence goes on along the minus strand of MKEJ01070365.1, from coordinate 15,170 downwards.
TAAAAAACTAAGAACTGAACATTTAACCAAATGAGCAGTATTAGAAAATAAACCATAAAAGGACCTAAATATGTATTTTTTCTTAAAATGTGAGACTAAGCCCATCACTATTTTCTAAATCAAAGGATTTCGAGTGTTTCAATTGAAACTATGATACCAAATAGAATTCCAATGGAATCTACGAGGACCATTTGTGTAGTTCACCCCAAAGTTAGCTATTCTAGTTCAAAAGTGCAAGGGTATTTTTGTAATTTTAAATTGCTAAATTTGTTATTGTTAGCTAGTAGGGCCTCTTGGTGGCTTCCTATCAATGCACATATTTTTGCCAAGTCTAATTTCTTATGGTCATTATTTGGGTGCACATATGGTATATGAGAACAATTTTACTTTCACATATTGCAACTATATTATAATATGTTATAATTTATTGAATAAAATTATAAGAAATAATATATTGAACAAAGATTGCACTACATTTGCAATCTGTGGGAAGTAAAAGTTAAGTTGGCATTATTTGACCTAGCCTCTCTCTTTTCTCTCTCCCTTCATATCTCTCATGACTTAGCGATTCATATCTTATCTTTAAGGGAGAGATATGGCGAAGACTAGCCAACCAAGCATAGTCTTGCTCTTGTGTACCATAATTTGGACTTCACATTTTATACAAGGTATGCTTTTCGCACACTTTTACCTCATTTGCGTATTTTAAGTTCTAACATTCTTCAAACTTTTTCGATGATATTGTTTGCCTTTGCTCAATTCCCTACTCTTACGGCATATCTCAAAACCATTCAGGCGTATGAGACGTTTTCAGTGTAATAGTGTTGTGTTCGGATATGGGGATAGCAAAAATTTTGATGAGAGAGCCGTAGTTGAGCTCTGAAAGTTTTTGACAGCTTTCGAAATATATGTGTGGTGTGTGGAACATTGGAAAATGCGAATAGATTCTTTACGAGCACCGGACAAGTGCATTTATCTGACTCTGTTAAGAATTTGCAATGCATAGCCAAACGTCAACTGCGTTACCGTGTCAAGAATTCAGATATGACTTGGTTGCATATGTCTATATGTCTCATAAAGTAATAATTAGCACTAACGTTATGGCATGGCTCATCTGGTGATTTTGTTTATATTTTTGAAACTCTGCTGGTTCTTACTGAAATTTTGGCTAAATTTGGTAGGTTGACGTCGAACTGCTATTTACGTCATTCGCTCATTTTTTTGGGAAATTTTTTTTTCTATCTAAAAATCTTACATGCTGATGTCGATATATGTATTGCACAATTTAACAAATTTTATGTCACTACAATTTGTAAATTCATTTGCAGGATCTGGAATTCAAGATGCAGCTCCCTATTCCTCTAATCCAGCAACAAAATTTCATCTCCAGGTACTTAATAGAGCATTCAAATTACAAAATTGTCACTAAAACATCACTTTTATTACATAGGTGGTAATTTTCGTACAGTGTTTTTAATTAATTACACTAATGGTCCCTATAAAAATTTTGTTTGGTTATCAAAGTTTAATTTGCTATAGTCATAGTCTCCACGTTTAAAAGTATGGAAAAGTGACATATTTTGTCCATTTTTATAGTTTTTCTCGTCTTGAAAAGCTAAGTTGCTCAAATTAAGAGATGATATCAACATATATGATAGTAAAAAAGACTACTTTATCAGTAAATAAATCGCATATTGATCGCTTTATATGATTTTTATAATTTAAAAAGGCTTGCGGCCATAATGAGGCCTAATTACTAATTATGTTGGTTATTCAAAATTTAGAAACTATTACTGTTTCATCTGTAACTACGTGCAAACTTAATGTAATTGACCCATACTTTTTCGGTAGGGGAGTTAAAAAAATGATAAAACCGAGAACCGAACGGAACAGGACATATTGAATCTGTTTGGTTCCAGTTGTATTTATCCTCGGTTTTGGTTTTTGTTCCAAATTTGAAAAAAACGATGTTTACCGGTCCCGGTTCCATATAGTTTGGAACCACAACCAATTCGGAACCGAACCAATAAATCGTTCATTCCGGAACTGAATTGAGAACCTGTACAAAAATATTACAATTTTAAGATGATGAGTTACATACTACTATCAACCTACAACAAAGTAAATTATTTTTTAAAAAATATATGTTTTCATTCGTACAATGCATAAAATGGCATGGTGATATTATTAGCATAAACATTTTTTGAAAACATAATGTGTATTACTTATTAAAATATAATTTCAATCCAGAACCGAAATCACCGAGAACCAAAACTAAACCGAACCGGATCGGATAAAAATTGTACCAGAACCGAACCGATCTCCAATGGTCCATTCTGGTTCCAAAAAAAAAAAGGAATCGTTCTTTTACGGTTAGGTTCCATATTCTATGCGAAACCATACCGAACCAAACCGTATACACCTGTAATTATTTTTTTTTTAAGATTTATTATTTGATATTTAGGGAATTGACGAGAAATGGGCAAATAGGAAATTAGCAAAGGTGATGATCGGATCAACGGCACCAACATGCACATATAACGAATGCAGAGGATGCAAGTACAAATGCAGAGCCGAGCAAGTCCCGATAGAGGGTAATGATCCAATCAATAGCCCTTATCGTTACAAATGTGTTTGTCTTAGAGGAATTTAATTGAATTATTGAGCTTTCAGCATCAGCAACACGCGTCTCGGATTTTGCTAAATCATTAATCAGTTATATCGTGAAGATTTGTCAAAATTTTTGCCCGTCTATCTCTTGTAGCAGGAGCTGCATCAAGGCAAACCTGAGCTTTCGAGTTATGCACACCCTGAAGAATAATGAAGCTGTAAAATTTTCCGGAAATTTTTAGCGAGCTTAAACCTAGGAGTAACTATAATTTTTGGACCTTATAAGTTTTTTTTGTATGATTTAATTTTTTGTTTTTGAGTAGAGATTTTGTAGGTACTTATTATCATGTTGTAGTCTTCATATCTTATGTATTGGCGTATTTAATTGCAGGGCTTCGATTTAATCAAGTCGTAGCAAGCAGTAAAATAAAATATTACTCCAGCATATTTGAAATTGGATAGTTTTGTGTCTTGCAAAAACAACCCCCAAAGTTTAGGGTTCTTTCAGAAACCACCCCATGTTTTTGCGAATTAATGCTAATCCACTCGAAGTGGGATGTGGTATATTCATTCTCCAAGTAAGAAATAAATTCAAATTCCTAGTAAGCTAAAGCAACCTCTCTAGGTAAGACACAAGTTACGATTGCCCATTGAAAATTTTTAGAAAAACTTGTAGCATATATCTAAAACATAATTAGCTTGCAATCTTTTTTCACAAGTGCGAAAGAATTAAATCACATACGATAGCATCTCGCAATTATTAAACTATGACGGGCCTCAACTTTCCCATAGTCCCGTTCGAAAATTTTTGTTAATCAATATGCAATTTCCCCTCAAGTCTCAACCAAAATTTTTGAATGAAAATGCGGTCTAGGTTCCTGTCCCTTGGTATGATTCTGAGATATAGTGGTCTATCACCATGAGAGGAGCAACTGCAAGGGCACATGGCAATGGTCCCAAAAATCACCCATACAAACCACCAATAATGGCTCACATAGTGTTAAAATAACTTTATATAAGCTTAATTCCTTATATATAATTAAATATAGGCATTATTCCCTTACAAGTCGATTTTCAACAGTATGTTCTATCTATGTAACTATTACAATTATAACTGTAACATGGTATTGGAATCAACTGATATTTGGGTTTGACAATTAAAATTAATTAATTACTATATTATACGTGCAAGACCTATCTAAAATTGGTTGGACTTTAATTGAGTCCGATCTGTATGTGCGAGGAGTGTTAAAGATAACATTATTTCATATCGACCAATAATAAGCTTAATTCTTTGTATATAATTACATAGACACTCTTCCCATACAAACCAATTTTCAAGGATGGGTTATACTCTATAATTATTGCAATTATAAATTTAACATATACGAATTGAAAATTCGTTTGCTCACCTAAAAAGTGAGGCAGGAGGTTGTCATGACCCTCTATAGGCCAAAATTTTTTGAAATTATTGGACCCGACCCTCTAATCTATAATGCTGGATCCGCCGCTGCATGAGATCAGATTGGGGCACCGTTTTGTAATTCATTCTTGGGCTCAAAATGTGGCAATTGAGTTGCACGAGGGGAATATGTATTTAGAACCATGGAGTGCCTATATAAAAATATTCATGAAGAAAAGGATCAATTACACTAATGGTCCCCGTAGTTTCATCTAAAATTCTATCTTAGTTTCTCAAAGTTTCAATTGGAACAACAATAGTCCCAAATTTTGCACATTGACATTCATGGTCGTTATTATGTGCACATAATAATTTTATTATGGGGTAAATTATTACAACAAACCATGGAGAATAATGACCTTCAATGTTTCATCAGAAACCGACAACTCTCAAAATTCCCTAGACGATCAACTTAATTCTTGGGGATAATTTAATTTTGTTTTTCATATGACACCGGTACTAAATTTAATTAATGAATCTATATAATTCTAGTGATAATGACGCAGTACTTTGTGGACGAACCTGATTTATGAGAGATTTATTAAAGAATTTTAAATATGTTAAGCTTCTTTCTGGAGCTTAATTATTTGTTATGAACTATCTTAGCTAGATAAGAAAAAGAGAAGAAAATCTAAGGCTCTTGAAATTAATGTGGTTTAATTTATAATAACTTACTTCCTATTTTTCTAATGTTTGTGACACAAGTGCTTGATAGACGACGGAAGAAAAAAAATAATTAACTAAATGTGAGAGATATACTCTAACTCTATTCTAAGACAGTAAATGCTTTAAAAAAAAAAATTATTTTGCAATTCAAAAATATCTTCTTACTGTTACAAAATTATAATTATTTTATTTGATAATTTGAATCTATTCTAAAAGTGTGAATTCTCTAAAATTTTCTTTATTTCACAAATGACAATTATTTTAGTTAATAATTTAGACCAAACTAAGGTAATATTGTATTTAACAAAATATATATATTAATATTTATCCAATATCCCATCTAACAACAACAATAATTTCCATAGTTTCAACAATAATTCTTTTTGGTCCTGGTAATTTTACTTACAACAGTATTACTTCTCACATTTGGAAAATTGACAAACTTGGATCCCAAATTTTGAGAGAAAAGACAAATTTAATACCTTCTATATTTTCTGATCATTTTTAAAACCTACAATACATAAAATGATATAAAATATCATCATTAAATATCATAAAATGGCTTAACTTATACCAAAATAAAATTCATATTGGTAACTTCATATATTTTCATCATTTACAAATTACTTTGAGTTCAAAATAAGGACTGTAATTTTAATAATCGTAAAAAAGAGAGAGAGAGAGAAAAAAAAATTTAAAATTTTATTCTCAAAGTTGTATTATCTTTACTCAAAATACTCTCCAAATATTCATGCCACCGCCTTTATATGTAACTTGATAACAATTACTATAATCATTACTAAGAATTTAATTTAAGATGCGCTAATCTAAGTTCAATATGAAATTTGGAGTCAGAAAGAGTTAGGATGAGTGTAGTGATTCGATTTTCCACAATTGTAATAGGAGAAAAAGGTTTCATATTACTTTTTAACTAAATATAATACATTTAGAATTTTTCTTGATTTAAATAATATGCATGTTTATTATTTATTATGTTATTACTAGCATGTAGCTTGTGGGTTGCATGGGTTATATGAAAAACAATCTTATTTTTAAATTATTAGTATTATACTTGTATTAATTATTTATGTCATAATGACAATTTAGGAGTAAAGGATGAAGATGTTTAATAAAAAATTTCAATGCATGTTACAAATAAGTTTATTTGTTTTCAAAAGTACAAGACTAAATTTTTTTATTACTTTTGCTTTTAATTCATTCTTTAATCGATTTATATTTAATTATTTTTAGAGACATTCTATTATCGTGATATATTTTTAATAAAATAATATAATTTAGTAAGTTTTATTTTTCAAAGAAGTTTAGGTTGATGGAATTTTATCATATTTATTATTTAAAAACTTAAATTCAGGGGATACGTGTCAATTAATTATATAGGTATTTGTAAAAAAAAAAAAAAGAGCGAAAAAGTTTAATGAGTAAATTTATAAAATTCTCCATCATAAATAAAATTTTCTCTTTTTAATTATAATACTCATCCTTTTATTCTCATGCATATAGTTAGTTTTTGGTATATAATTTAATATTTTCAATTAGATTAGTTTTAAAGAAATTATGTTACGATAATATTTACAAACAAAATAATTTATTTTTAATAAACTTTATTTTGCAAGCATGTTTACTTTTAGTGAAATTTATTATGATAAATTTTTATTTAGAAATCCTATTATATGTGTCAAAAGACTATATGAACATATATGGCAATTAGAACATCTAACCCTACTCTTAAAATACATTATCCCTTTTTTGTTTCATACACATTTTGTACCTAAAATACCTCTATTATTATTATTTTTTTAAAAATTGCATCACAATTTTAGAATTGAAATGTTAAATTGTAAGTGTGTCTAACATATTTCTTCATAATTGCAAGTAGGACATGTCTAACATATCCAAATATAGTCAGCCTGATTTTGTGATAAACCAAATCTAATTTAAAATTCAAGTATATCTCACCAATTTTCTCTATTATTTTGAATTAATAGAGAGTAATAAATTGATCTTATCTTTATTTAACTTAAAATATTTGTATAGTGATTTTTCAAATGCTACAATAGAAAAAGAAAAGAATGACAAGTAATAATATTTGCGTTGTCTTTTCTCCTAAATTTTCTTTTTTTGGTTCTATATTTTTTACGAAATAACTTAAAAGAAAAATAATAGACTCACCTACAAAATTTAACCGATTCTCTTACCTATTGATATATCAAGATGAATCTTTGTAGATGTATTGCATTAATAACTCAACTAAGATTTTTTTCCCCTCATTAACGGGTAAATGGATGGGGTAAAATTTCAAGTGAGGTAGCATTACGCAAATTTAAATTATTGATGATTAATTTTTTATTTTCAAATTGAGATTTACCTAATATAACCCTTTTCAAAGATATTCAATACATTAAATATTAATGCTTCAATCTCATTATTTACGAAACACATAACCTTTAGAAGATGATATCTTTTTGGTTTGCACATTAAATAATTAAAAATTAAAACCTTGAAATATCTTTTTAATTTATTCTTTACTACTTAATATTAGCTTTGCATTTTAATTCTTTTAGAGCATCCATGTTGTAAATGACGAGTCGAAACAAAGTTACTATAAAAGATTAATAAAGTGAGATTAACTATTATTTTAATTTTAAAAAATAATGATAAACTAAATTACCAATTAAGATTAATTTTAAAAAATTAACAACAAATTTCTTATTATATTCCAAATATCTTTACTAATTAGTAACGATATCTGTTTTAATAGTAATAATTTTATTTTTTCATTTAATTGACTTAAATTTAAAAGTAACATCAATACCTGATATGTTCATTTCATACCAAAAAAAATTGCAAAAAATTCTAATAAAAAAATTATCCTTTGTCAGCTTGAATTAAAAAATTTTAATCACAAATTTTTTGGTTCAAAATAATATTTTTTTAATATACAATATTTGAATATTTTACCTTAATTAGCTCTTTCATCATCGTTCTCATAAAATTCACAATTTTCATAAAATTCATAGCTACTAGTAAATGCAAAGGACGGATGCAAAAACTCCAAACTTTTTCTTGCCCTAAGCAGATATCACAGAGGAAAACAATGGCGGTATCTAGCGTTTCTTGCACATCGGCGGTTGCTACTGCTTCTTCCCTAGTCAACCTCCCAAGCTCCATGGGGTCCACTTCCGCTAACTTCCTATCCCTTCCACTCCAGCCGCTTCCCGTCGGGTACTCTCTCCTCCCATCAATTCGTTCTATTTGATTGAAAATCATAGAGGCAATTTCCATGTCCAAATATGCGGTTAAGGAGCTATTATTTTAAAAAACGGACCCATATCATATATATTTTAGTATATATATTTTTTTAATATGTGGTTTAAGCGGCCGCACAGCCGTGGTTTAACCCCTTTATAATTTTCATTGACTTGGTTGGATGCAGCAGAAAAATATGTGCATATTTTGTAATAACGCATACGTATATGTGGTATATATGAAGGGATGAAGCTTTCTAGGGACAGTCGGCAGCTCGCCATCATGTTAAAACACAGTAATATCCTATATTTTAGTATCATAATATTTTTATATGTGGTTTTAGTCCCACGCAGCAAGGTATAGCCTACTTTTCAATTTCTAGCTCTTCCCCTTCAAATATGACACCATATTAACCAATCATGAGAACATGAAAATGGATCATCGCATGACTGATGACAAGAACATGTAAGTTTCATTATTGGATTTGAAAAGAAGTTGTAATACTAGATGAGAATGGTGAGCTTTTTATGCATAACATTTAAAGTGCAATAAGATTTTCGTAAAGGGAATTAGAGAGTCATGTGGCTTGAACTTGGGCTTAGCGATTAGTTCAGGCTCCAAATTGAAAGCAAATACCGTCAAAGTGCAATCAATTGATAGTGTTTATTTTTCTGAATTGATATTGCCTGAGACTACAATGCATGTTTCTAATATGGACTAATAGTCTCACCCTAGACCTATGTTACCTGGATCGCGGATCGCTATGGTAAATGCTACAAAATCAGGAATGAGATGCGCTCATTGTCCGGTAAATGGTATGATTGGGGATAGGTTTCTCTGGATAGCTTAGCCAGAACGGAATTCGTTCATTCAGAATGGATTCGCTTTTTAGGAAATAGTTGATTTTTTAATAGTTATATATATTAAATTAGATTAGTAATTACTTACTTTCTAATCGTCATTTTGTCAAACTAATGCTTCAACATAACAGAATAGCAAAAAAGAATCTCATCTCTATCATAGTTGGTGAATAATTTATATAAATAATCATTACCTATTTATAATTCTTTTGAAAGTATTGTATCTATCCCCATACAATTTTCTAAAAATGTCTCATCAGTATTTGAGATACACAACATTAGATATATATCCCTACTTTTTTTACTTTGTTTATGATTTGGATGGCCAATATCTCCGATTTGGATCAGAAACGATCTGTGACTAGGATCGGGCAATACAAATTGCAGTTCGATAGTGATTGAGAGAATTACAGTAACATAGGTCTACGCAGCTCGTCCATTATTATTGCTATATAGGCTGAAATAATCCTGACAGCCTATTTGTCCACGGCAAAGTCTAAAGCATGAAACTAAAATAAGAAAAGGATTGAAAAGAATTGTTCGTTTACTTCTGCGCAAGTCCTGCAAGGCTGTAAACAAACATCCCTATTTGTTTCCTCATCTGTCTCTAGGAAAGAGAGCTGGCTCCACTTTCTAGTAGACTTGCAAGAGATGGAGACAGAGAGAGAGAGGGAGGGTATATTAAACTATGCACACCTCGTGCTAGAGTTGTTCTTTCTTGGACTATTAACTTGTTTTGGGCTAAGATGTGGACTGAATTAATGCATCAGGAGTATTGCATGCAGTTAATGATAATTGAGCCAAGATAACCTTGCAGTATGTATTGGAAACAAGAAGTGATTTTGTTTGTTTGTTTTACATCAAACTAGAATCGATGACAATTCATGATCTGTAAATTAAATAAACACTAATGGCGCATAGGGACACATTTGACAATACATCTTTCATTGGATTTGACAACTGTTCCCAGGGCCCCCCTACTCACCAATGATCCAGGTCTCACTTGTCATGCTGCGTTTGATAGGTGCTGCGACATTGCTTGCATTATCATCTCATAAAAATTGTTATATGGATTGACAACTACTCAGTGAATCCATTAATAGTTGATAACATGCTGGTGAATGTTGTGCATAGGGAATACTTTTGGGTTTCGTATTTAATTGTGATAGGCATGTGAAGTTAGAGAATTATGGTATGCTGGTAGTGTAATCTGTCTGTATGCTTTTCTTTTGGTGTTCTATTCCCTAGTTTTGTTGTTGTTATTCTATTATTTGAGTTCCAATTCTTGTTCTCAAATGTTATTTTTATGTTGGTTTTTCGTGGACAGTTGGGTTTAGTATGATAACTTACCATTCCTTTGCATCACAGGTCTTGGTTCCTTCGATGCCACTCTTCACCTTCTTTGAAACTTCACAGTCCAGGTTTAGTCCATACTTATGGAAAAGGAAATGCCACTCTCTTTTGTAATAACCGCAATTGCAGTTGGAGAACTTTGTACAGTTCGTCTTTAATCATCTTCCTTACTATGTATATAACAGAAATAATACAATATATATGTTTATTCATATTAGATTGAAAATATGAATAATTAAATGAGCATCATCTGATAAATTAAAGTGATTGTAGCTTGTCAAATATTAAGAAGAAGAAAAAAAAAAGATATGGAGCGGGGGTTAAATCATGTGAGAAATGTTTTTCATATTTGTTTGATAGGTAGGAATGTATTTTTAATTGCCAATAAATCCATCCTAGGTTACATTTATAGTGAATAGCAGAATTGCAGAGGCTGGTTATGTACTTAGTCAGTTTAATGATGTTAAATTCATAGTTATACAAGTCAGTTTAATGATGTTAAATTCGTAGTTATACAACAACATACAATAACAAACTCAGGACTGACTACCAAACAATACACTTCAATCCTAGTCCTAACAAATTTGGATCCTCTCCTATCTGGAAGCTAAATCTTGCTATCCATATATTTAGAGGTTGTGGGTTGTAGCGTACTTACTATTTTTCAAGTTAGCATATTTGCTACTGACTTGCATCATGTTTTGCTAATGCTTCAGGACATCAGCGTCCCTATTTGCTTATTCAAAACATTTGAAAATTTCAATGCACTTAGCATTTTTTATATTTTAGCTTCTTATTTTCTTTTCAGTTTATATCAAAAATGAAATTTGATATTGCTGGTTTCCTGTTTTTTTTTTTTTTTTNNGAAACTTAATTCAAGAAACTATCCTACCCAGAAGAAGAATCTAGGGGAGAGAATCAATATAAAAAATCTGCAAGACGATGGTTTCATAGCAGTATGAACTGCACAATTTAATGCTATAAAGAGAACTAACTTTCAATGTCATGGTCGTGTGAGAAACATATAAGTAGAGATATGCTATGCACATGGAGAATATAATGTATAGAAAATTTGAAATTAACTTGGTTTGCGAAGGTAATGGAACACAAATGCACTAGGAATAAGCCATCTGTGGACTTATGCGGTGTGATCCTGTGCTGGAAAATACCATTTAATTGTTCAGAACAAGTATGTCCTGATTTTTGTGTTTTAGCAGTTCAAAGCTATAAACTACCGAATCTAATTTCTTATCTATGCGGTGCAGCTCTCTTCAGCACTCCATCAGGTTCACACCGCTTATTATCATCATGTCGAGTCAAAAGCAGTGAAGATTCTGGGAAAATATTGAGTGGTGAAGGTTTCATATTTGATGAGCATACGTTGGAACAGGACCTACAGATTGCAATTGAGGAGGAGAATTATGCCCAAGCCGCTAAAATAAGGGATAACTTACGTTCTCTGCAGGAAGATGGAAAAGCTTCAGTACTAGCAGCAAATGCACGATTCTACAATTCGTTCAGGAATGGTGATCTGGCGACTATGCAAATCCTTTGGTCAAAGGGGGAACATGTGTGTGTTGTACACCCAGGTGTGAGTGGCATCTCAGGTTATGACCTTGTAATGGGGAGCTGGGATTTGGTATGGGCCGATTACGAATTCCCTCTAGAGATTGAGATTAAAGATGCCCAAGTTCATGTTAGAGGCGATTTAGGGTATGTCACTTGCATTGAATTTGTTAAGACCAAGGGTAGCAGCTGGGGACAACAGTTTGTCACTAATGTTTTTGAGAGAGTTAATGGCCAATGGTATATCTGTGTTCACCATGCCTCACTTGTCGAAAAGCAATAAGGAAGCTCTTCCTCTTCCATTTTCTTCTCGGATGGACAATTTTGGTGCTGAGTGATAGATCATGTAACTATATAATGATATGAATTAGTTGTCGTTGTACCATCTACTGTTATTGGAATGAAAACTTGTTATGTTGCTACGTATTTTGTATGCTAACCTTTCATTTGGGTTTGAAGCAACCCGTGGCTATCTAGAGAAACTAAAATCATTTTGACTAATAGATTTTTATGAAAAATCAATATTTCTCGACTTCAAGAAATAAGTCAAGTCGGGGCAGTTTTAATAAAATATATTCATGCATATAGAGCTGATATAAACATATTATACCACAAAATATATATATGACTAAGAATTTAAATAATTACGCTAATATGTACAAATAAATATAACAAATAAATAGTATTATGAATCAAACATGAATAAGAAATATCTAAATTTAAAAATTTGATACAAACACATGCTTTATGTGACTGTTTCATTGCATTTTACACTAAGATTATAAGCACACAAGTACCAACAAAATAAAATTAACCAAATTATTTTGGTATTCTTATTATTTATCCACCTGGGTTAGTCACATAAGTAATATCATCAATGATTTTCTTTGACATACATTTTAACCCTTTAAAGGCATAATAAATTGGTATGAACACTTGTAAGAAAAATGTTCATGCCTAAGAGAAGTAACACATTTAATTTTTCTGACAACTTTTAGAATCCCTTGTAAAATTATTTTTGTATGTATACTTGAATCCTTTGTAAAATTATTTTTAAAAGAATTTTTAGGATCACTCGTAAAATCATTTTTATGAAGAAAAGTAAAAGGTTTTACAAAGTAATTTTTTATAATACTTTTATAAAAAAAGTATTATGCTAAACTTTGGCCTTATCCAAATATATTTGTTGTGGAAAATTAATTTTATCTAACATCTCTTCGCCTTTAGCAAATTTAATTCAATTGAGTTCCAAAAGATCAATATTTTCTTTTTAAATTATATTTCTCATTTTCAAGTGCAAGATTGCTAAAACCTATGGTTTCGTTTTTATGTTTCAAATTTTCATTTTCTGTCTATAACATCTCAACCTCTTTATATAATGATGAAATATTTTTTTTTTAAAAAATTGTTTTGTTGCGAACCTTTTCAAATTCAACAAGAAGTTCATCAAACGCATCTTACAATTCGTTATGAGAAAAAAAATATTCATAAGATAAATATTCGTTTGAAGAAATAAATACCTATTCCCAAAATCTATTAAATTGATCATTACCTTCTTCTTCGGCCATCGTAAAAGATATTGTAGGTAAATCATCACTACTTTTAGAGCTGTTTGATTTGGGAAGTGATCTCGTAGGATTTTCTATCACCAAACTCCATATCTTATGTCATGCCCCGAATACCGAAAACCTGAGGAACATGAGCCCTTTTAAATAAAAGAAAAAATATATATATATTTGAGGAAAATGAAAAGAAAAGAAAAACAAAAGCAAGACGATACTATGCATAACTACAACATTCACATCAAAGTACGCTTAAAAGAATATACATATAGCCTGCCTATATATATATATATATAAGAATATCGATAAAAGTAAACACCCTATTTACAACAAAATAGCAAGTGACATGCTTGACAAAATAGTACATATTACACCTTGTTCTAGCCCGAAAACAAAATTTAAGACAATAACAAGACATAATATGCAAAAGTACAACTACTACACTAAACCTCGAATGAGAACATCAATTATGAATGAGGATAAATAAAATACAATAAAAGTAAGTATTAAAAGTATATACAACAATGCATGTCCGAACACCTCAATGATGACTGGCATTTCGTCACTTAAAAAAAAAAAGAAAAGAAAGGAAAAACATCGTAGACTCTTGCTATGATCCGCCACTCACTGTGTGACGCAATCAAAGCCTTAAATGACCTGCCACTTACGGTGTAGTACAATCATTGGTGAACCCTACATAGATTTTCCGACTTCTATGGTAAGGCACCAAGCCTTCTCTTTAAAATTTTTCACATACAAAAAGGTCAACACTTGTCCAGAAAAGAAACTAAAAGGACTCAACCCCACATGAATGCAACTCACGTATTAAATTCTTGAAATTCACATTTCCAGAGCTCCACATTTTTAATCACGTTGCTTTAAAAACCACACATTTTCTCTACATAAACATCACTACTTTTCTCCATATTTCACATCACCAACCCATTTATCACCACATAAAAAGCATTTCCTTTTAGTACTCCATATTTGAAATCATTCTCATCATCATGTTTAACAACAGATTTCAAAAACACGACTTCATCAAAATCATATCAAATAGGCACACTTCCACATGTTTGTATGCATAATATGCATAAGATGGATCAACTACACTTACACATACTTATAGTCAGAGCATTTAAAGTAATAGCGATAGATAGCAACATAATAAGCATAAACCAAATACAAATCCAAGACACGTTACCCATATCGAACTATACACACAGAATCACGCTTATGTTATTATTCTGTAGTTTACTCATACTTCTAACACTACACTAAGTCACCCGAAGCCCGTCCAAAAAAGCTCCAAAAAGCCGTAATTTGGACCCTCGGG
>MKEJ01070362.1:0-12172 GCA_001753735.1 Embelia ribes | reverse complement strand
ATTATTTCTTATTTGGAAAAACAATTCACCCCCTCTTGTTTTTGCCTAAAAACCAACACATTTCAACAAAAATTGCAAATAAACATAATAAAAGTTGTCTTATATTAATTTGAATCAAAATTTTTTAATTACAAGTTTTGTATTTTAAAACATATTTTTTTGTTGATTAATAGTTAAAATTTTTATTTTAATTAACTTGTTAGGTCATTTTTATAAAATTCATACACATCGCATGTGCGCGAATGGTTGTGTTTATAAAACTCTGAACATTGTCATTGATCACGGAGGCTCAGTACGAATTTGCCCAACAAATCCCCTGACCATATGTAAAACATTAGGCGAGACACCTATTTCTTTTCTTTCAGTTGAATCAAGATCGGTTATTTGGGAAAAAAAAATTGAACTAATATGAATTCTTGCACAAGATATTAAAACTTTTTTTGGCAAATCCTAGCAGCAAACATCCAGCAAGAGCTCAACCAAAAGTAAGACATTGAAAGTAACCCGAAACAGCTACCGATAAAATTGATAGAGAAGAAAAAGATCTAGAAGGAACACTAAACATTGAAAATCTCAAATTCTTTATTACAAATGAACCACAAGAAGAGCTCCAAAATGAAGTTTAGAAGTTGATGCCCGGGCTCAAGCACAGGTAATTGTGAAAAAACACTTAACACAGTTGAACTAAATCTAAACAAGGGACACTTTAACTTACCAAAACAAAAAACACAACCAACTAAATCGCAACAACAGATTCTCAACTACACATTATTTCACAACAAAGATGCGGATGAACAACTCATTATTTCAACAAAGGTGTTGTCAAAGTTGGAATATGATTTTTGAGTTCTAATCAGGGTAGAAGTATGAGAGGCGGTAACTGACTAACGAAGGCCCAAAAATGCTGAATCTTCCGGTACTCTTGAATGCATTATCAGCGTCCGAACGCCTCTTGAAGACCACTCTGGCACGCTTCAACCTTTTCACCACCTCAGTGTTGGCTTTATTCATAGGCCCGTAGCAATCAAATATGTGGTGCAAATCTGATTTTGAAGGAACTGAATCTATATCAGCAAAGAACAGAATCACTGCTGTTGGTGTGTAGTCTTCCTTGGTTTTCTCATCCCTATAACCCGCACCATCGGTTTCCCTTTCAATTGTTTCAGGTTCGAAATTGTTTTCGAGTATCGTATCAGTCAAATAAGAATCTTCTGCTCCCCCAACCACGGATTTTCCTGTACCAATTGATCTTTTGGGCCCTTGAGATAATGTATTTCTGTAATCGGCGAAAAAGCTGATTAAAGATGTCAGATTGCTATACCCTTTCATAGGGTCTCTGGCAGCAATATGAAGATGCGAGAGCATACAATCAGGCGAAGGGTACTCTGCAGGGGTGAGTTTTCTTCTTTGGGATTTCTCATTATTTCTTTTGGAAGATCCTTTACTGATTCCATTTTCCCATATCTTTCTTGGACTATCCTTAAAAACAGGCTGTTCTCCAGTAGCATCGGAACTATAATCATCATCCTCACCATATTTTGTGTTAGGCTTCCGTTTACGCAACGAAACTCGTTTATTTCCTTCAGGAACCCAAATAGCATCCTCGGTGACTCCCTCACAATCGTCTGTCTCCTCCGGCACATGAGCCCCAACATCCTCCTCGTCCACATTCTCATTATATTTAGTGTTCGGATTTCTTTTACGCAAAGAGACGCCTTTGTTTCCCTCTGGAACATTTCCTGCATCCTCACTGGGTCCCTCGAAATCCTTTATCCCCTTCGGCGCATGAGCATCAACTACATTCTCCTTTATGCCTATGTGAGATTTAGCCTCATCCCCCCGACATTTAGTATTCCGCTTCCCTTTTGGCGAAGAAGCTTGATTTGTCCCCTTCGGAACATGACTCACATGGGCAACTCCCATTGAATCCTTCAAGATACGAGTGTCGACAATATCCTCCATCAATAAGCCAATGTGAGCTTTACCTTCATCCTCACTATATTTAGTGTTTTGCTTTCGTTTTCGCGATGAAACACGTTTATTTCCTTCTGGAACCCGACTCGTATCCTCTGTTGTTCTCTCAGAACCCTTTACCTCCTTCGACATGTGAGCACCAGCATCCTCCTCCTCCATGTGAGCTTCACTCCCATCCTTGCTACCCTTAAATTTTGCCTTCCGTTTTCGTGATAAAGCTTGTGTATTTTGCTTTGATTCCTGACTCAAATACTCAGTGACTTCCTCCGACTCCTTTACCTCCGACACACGAGCACTAACTACAAACTTCTCCATTACCCCACTTTGAGTTGCACCCTCATCTTCAATGTATTTAGTGTTTGGCTTTCTTTTTCGTGCTGAAACACGTTTATTTCCCTCTGGAACCTGACTCGTATCCTCTGTTGCTCCCTCAGAACCCTTTACCTCCTTCGACATGTGTGCGCAAACATCCTCCTCAATGTGAGTTTTACTCCCATCCTCACAACCCTTAATTTTTGCCTTCCGTTTTCGCGATGAAACTAGGGTATTTTGCTCTGAATCCTGACTCACATTCTTGGTGGCTTCCTCGGACTCCATTACCTCCAACAAATGACCGGTAACCACATACTCCTCCATTGCCCCACTTTGAGTTGCACCCTCATCTTCAATGTATTTAGTGTTTGGCTTTCTTTTTCGAGATGAAATTCTTTTAATTCCCTTAAAAACATTACTCGACTCCCCTATGGATCCATCAAAATCCTTTACTGCCTTCGACACATCATCGCCATCAACATTATCCTCATTATATTTGGAGTTTGGCTTACGTTTTCTCAATGAAAGTCGTTTATTGCCCTCGGGAACCCCACTTACATCCTCATTAACTCCATCAGAATCTACAGCTAGCTCGGAAACAAGTTTATCATCCATAACTTCATTTATCTCAGAGCCATCTCAGAGATTGTTGATAAATCTCCAAAAATACATCACTACCAAGAAAACTGCCCTTCATTCCCAAAACGAATTATCAAGCTCGTGTCCCTAATTTCACCTCCACATGGCAGATTGAACCCTAATTTCAAAATCAAAAGAAATATGATAAGTAATTCCCTCTAATCCTATCCAAATTTAATTAATGTCCATCACAATAAAAAAATATAACTTCATTTTTCTCTGAGCCTCTTAATAGAACTCGACATAACACATTACTATTCGGAAAATTGTACTTCATTTCGAGAACCAAATTATCCTCCTCATTTCCCCTAGTTTCACTTCCACCTGGCATATCAAAACCCCATTCAAAATTTATTTCCTCAGAGAGTTCATCCTATCTACAAATCCTAACTCAACCCAAATTTCATAAATCTCCACCAAGATTAAAAATGACATTATTCTCCAAGCCTGTTAATAAATCTCCACCAAACACATCACCACCCAGAAAATTTCCCTTCATTTCCATAACAAAAATATCTCTCATTTCCCCCAATTTAACCTCTACCCAGAATATCAAAAGCTTAATTATAAATTCAAAAAAAATTAAAAAAACCAAAAATTCGTCAGAGTTCATCATATCTGCAAATCCTAATCCTATCCAAATTAGTAAATCTTCACCAAAATAAAAAACAAAAAATTCATTTTTCTCAGAGCCAGTTCATAAATCTCCACCGAACACATCACCACCCAGAAAATTGCCATTCATTTCCTGAATGAAATTATCTTGCACATTTTCCCAAATTTCACCACATCACGGCATATAAAAACCCTAATTTCAAATTTGAAAAAATCACAATTTATAATAATTTCCTCAAAGTTCATCCTATCTGCATGTCCTAATCCAATATAAATTTTAAAAAATCTCCACCAAAATTAGAAAATAACCCTAGTGCCTGTAATAAATTTTGCAACTCCACCAAACACATCACTACTAGGAAAATTGTCATTCATTTAAGGAAATAAATATTACATTTCCCCCAATTCCACCTTGACATGGCGTTGAAAACCCTAATTTCAAACTTTAAAAAACTTAAAAAATAACAATTTCCTCAGAGTTCTTACTATCTGCAAATCCTAATTCTACCCAAATTTAATAAAGCACCACTAAAAAAAAAAATAACTTCATTTTCCTCAGACCCTTGTTAATAAATCTCCACCAAACACATCACCACCGGAAAAATTGCCCTTCATTTATTGAACGGAATTATCATGCACATTTTCCTCAAATTTCACCCAACACGGCACATAAAAACCCTACTGTCAAATTTTAAAAATCAAAATTTATAATAATTTCCTCAGAGTTCATCCTATCTGCAAATCCTAATCCATCACAAATTTAAATCTCCACCAAAATAAAAAAATAACTTCATTTTTCTCAGTGCTTGCTAATAAATCTCGATCAAACACATCTCTATCAGGAAAATTATAATTCATTTACAGAAAGAAATTACGAGAGTATTCACGCCAGTAGTTTTTGAAAAGGCTTTCTCTTTCTCCAGTCTTCACATTCCAGAAAGTCTTCTAGAAATTACTATAATGACTTTCTCCAACAAGAAAAATCACTAATCACACTTTCTCTACTGAAAAACTAAACAATTTTTTTCGGCCAGAATAGAAAAACACACCACCATGTTCGAGAAATATTTTATTTTTACCTATATATTGATAATGAATCATAGAAAGTCTGTTTAGAAAGTCTGAAAAGGGTAGGTTTCTATTCTGCAATATAAATGACTTTCTAGAAAATCCGATTTAGAAATTAAATGAGAGATGCCAGTATGAATGCTCTTATTAAATTTCCCCAATTTCACCTCCACTTGGCATATCAAAACCCTAATTCAAATTAAGAAAATTAAAAAAAAAAAACAATTTCTTTTCAGTTCATCCTATATACAAATCCTAATCCTAACCCTCATTAAAGGACAGCTCAGCTCGTCAGGGGTTTTGCAGTGACCCGGCAAGCATAAATCCCATGTAGAGTGTAAACATGTATGTATATTTGCACACTTAAAAAAGTTATTGGATATGGCTAACAGCTAGCTTCAAAGTCTACATGGCCAAGAGAGAGAGAGAGAGAAAGAGAGAGAGACAGGGACGAACGGTGGGTCATAGGGCTGCCACGTGGCGAATTGACGTCACTAAATCAACCTTTCACGCGTCTCTCGTTTTCACCACTGGTCCCCACATAACAGTTCGTTACACTTTTACTCTTCGATTACCCATCGTACCCTCGAACAACTCCGACTTACTACTACTCTCTACGGGGGTAGTTTCGTCATTCGAGACATTCGAGCCAAAAACAATGATTTCGTAGTCAGTGTACGCTTTAGTCCTCCGATATTGCCAAAAGAAAGGGCTAATTACAGTACTGGACTCTGTAATTTCAACTAAAGTCTTAATTAGTCCCCACAATTGAATTGTAACAGCAATAGTCAATTTGTTCTTAATATGTGACGTGAAACAACGAATAAAGCTGCTCGATTTAATGAAATTACATCTAAAAGCCAGCTTGAAAATAAATAAGTTGAGTTCAAACTCGATATTGGGCTCAAGATTGTTAATGAGCGAGCTCAAACATATAGTAATTCAGTCCATTAGGGTCACAAGCCGATTGAAATATCTATAAAGTTGATATATATGTAAAACTTATGCAATTATTATAACAAAAACTTTTACTTAAAGAAGTATTGAAACCTCTCAACTAAAATTCAACTTACCTCTATTAATTACAAGAATCAAAATGACATAAAAATATTTTGAACTCCTCTCCAAAATTATTGAACATGACATTCTCATTTTAACAATTTGGAATTAAACATATAGGTTAATGAACTATGCATAGAAATAATTGTCAATAATAAGTAGCTTAGGTGAAATAAAGTTATCCAAAAAATGATCTTCTTACAAATTGTTCAAGCCCGACTCAACAAACACTTGCCAATATAAACTAGTAGAGCCGAGCTTTAGCACCTCAAAGTTTGGATCGGTTCAGCTCCATGATTGCTCCTAATCAAAGGTCCCGCTATAAAGTTGTAAAATTACCCTAAATGATGAAAACATTGCGTGATTCATTTAGGGCATATTCGTCTTCCACGTTATCAATGTCGGCATCATCAAGTTTTAAGGATGTTAAAATTTTGGACATTAGGAAAAGAACACGAAAAGACGAAGTACGCATGTCTCGCTTTTTAAAATATTGAGGACTAGACCCACCACCTTTCCAAAAATTAGGGGCTATGAGGACCAAATCGAATTAGTTAAAAACTATAGGGACCAATTCTATATTTAATGGCTTGGTCTCCGCTGTATTTAGCTCACCTCACCTGCTTCACCAGCCTGGTCTCCCTCTCTCTATTCACACACGGAGAGAGAGAGAGAGACATACACACACACACACACATATATATATATATATATATATATATATATATATAACAGGGATGACGACAGGGGGGAGTAGGATGCCGACGTGGAAGGAGAGGGAGAACAACAAGAGGAGAGAGAGGCGGCGGCGGGCGATTGCCGCCAACATATTCGCGGGGCTGAGGATGTATGGCAACTATAAGCTCCCAAAGCACTGCGACAACAACGAGGTGCTCAAAGCGCTCTGCGACGAGGCCGGTTGGACCGTCGAGCAAGACGGCACCACCTACCGGAAGGTATCTCTCTCTCTCTCTCTCTCTATCTCTCTGTGATCGTCGCTGTATTTGTTTGACCTTTTTTTGTTGTTTTCTTTATTTTTCTTTCTTCGGTGCATTTTAGCAGCTGAGATCAGATTAGGCGCACGCTGCTGTTCTTTTCGTTTCGATTTAGTTATTATGCGCCATTAAATAGGCGCACCTTAATTTCTAAAGGCAGAGATGTCACCAGGGTACATATAATTTTTATGGGTAGTTGAAACGAAAAAAAAAAATTATTAAAATTATAAATAAAAAATTTTACATTTAAAATTTTGGCCAAAAAAATATGGGGTGCCTTAGTCGCCTTGGTAAACTCATAGACCCGTTTCTGTTAAAGGGGTAGTTTTATCTCATTAGATAAATTCTAATCATCATCGGTGTTTTGGATTCTAGAAATCTCATGATAAATGCGACAATAGGTTTGTAGGTGTGAAAATATACTAGTAACAATTTTTCTATATTACTTAATTTTTCCCTACGAAGCTGCGAAACACTAGTTAAGAGTAGGCGAAGTTATAATTTCGCATTACACATGATATATGCAGTTATTTTTTTAAGAAATTGTAAAGAAATACTGGAGTGAATAATTTTGAAGTATTAAGTTTCTCCTAGAGAAATCGAGTTTCTAGGGAGTTTGCTTAGACTGTAAAAATAAATGAGAAGAACTGGTATGAATGATTTTACATGATTTTACGGTGCATTTTAGTGGCTCCGATCAGATTGAAAGTTGTTTTGGTTCCCTTTTCGTTATTATGCGCCAGTGAAGAGGCGTACTTTAGCAGGTGTGGAGTGGAACTGATGCACAATTTGGAGTGCTCTTGCTTTATTTTGAAAAAGAGAAAAATAGATGTGCACAAATGTTTGGTTTTGGCGATTTGCAAATCAGATTAGGCTCACAGTGCTGTTCTTTTGGTTCCAATTAAGTTATCATGCACCATTGGAGAGGCGCATTTTAGTGGGCACAGATGATCAGAAAGGAAATAAGGAAAAAAGAAGTGTGCAAAATTGTTTTCAATTAGGTTCAGTTTAGTCGTATTGCATAGGTGAACATGCGCATTTTTGCAAATTTTCCTCATACAATTTAGCAGTGGGCCTATCTCGAATCTTACTCTTGGACTGTGTCGATCTGCAGTTTGTTAGAGTTTAGTTATCTTTTGCAAGTATACAGGTGCATTTTAGCAAATTGTCCTGGCACATGTTCGGTGTTTCCTCATTAAAATTTTATTCCTGCATGTGTTTAGTACAGATTTCCAGGTATTTGATGGCAGTATTTTGAATCAAAAGATAATTTGGGTTCTTAAGCTGGTGTTTGCCTGAACATAAACATCACTGTCCTTGAGTAAGATCTCAGACCAGATGCGGGAGTTTTTTTAACCTCTTTCTGTTTCTCTACTTTGTCTTTCTTCTCTTTATTGTTGGAGATTCCGTTGTGCAAACACTACCTCAATATTCAAAAGTAAATCGATAATGTGATGAGACGATATTGCACATTGGTGTACCAAGGAGAGGCGGTGGCAGCCTCCTTGTCTTTGAATTCCGATATTTCTGTAGGATGCGTAATTAAAATTTAAATATTTTAGAATTTGTATAGGCCATGTCCCTAAAGTTAGAATTAACTTAGAAAAAATTGAACTTGGCCGCCCAACTAAAAAGCCTAGTTTTAGCACGGATGGTGCCCCTCTTTTGATTCTATAACAAGATTTTCCCTTGAAACCATTCTAAACACTAGCTCGAATGCGCCTTAGCACGGACAGTGGTTCCCAACATTTAATTAGCAATTTGCCATATTTAAATTTTACTTCACCCCTAAAATATTGACATATTTAAATTTTACTTTACCCCTAATATATTGAAAATAGCTTTTTCAGGGGGAAAAGAAAGTGAAAATTGAGGAGGATGCTTTGGGCATCATGGCACCAAAACTTTCTTTTTCCACCCTAGATAGCTTTCCTAGATTTGATGCAACATCTTTATGGGGGATGTCTGTACTTTGTTCTCAGGTGTGAACATGCCTTTAATTCCTGAAACATGCATGACCCTTTTCAGTTCTCTCTTATTTTCCATTTTGGTCATTACCATTTCTGTTTGCCATTCTTGTGAAACCTTTGAGTTGGACTGAAGTTCAATTATTGAGGTCCAATTATTAAGGTGCAATAAAATATATCAGTTAAACCTTTTTAGAGATCTAATTTCTAGTGGATTTTCCTGACTCAGTTGACAGGCCAGTGACAACAACATAATTATGAAATTTCTATTTCTCGCAGTTTACCAAATATGGCACCCTAATAAGTCATATAGGATTGCAAGCTTTTTAACTTATTTAGGCTAAAACACAAAAATAAATTCAGCTTAAAAGTTGTAGTCTATTGTTTAGTGCAATATTAGCTATAATTGGCTCTATATTGTGAGCTCTCACTTAGACTTGGCATCTTCCTATTACTGGTAGTGGACAATGTTCAATGAAGGGTTGTTTAATCAGGTAATATTATGTTTCTGTTCTAAAATGTCTCATTAGTTTGGGAAAATTGTTACTTTTAACATACATACTGAATTAAGAATTTTCATTTAATTATCTTCCGTGGTACCTACAAGAGAGTTATGTAGCTCAAGGACAGGCACTCTCCCATTCTTAATTTGATCGAAAACTTATTTCCAATCTTTTTATTGAGTTGATTGATAACCTCGTTATCAGAACACTCAGGTGGAATATGCTATTTGTCAAATAGTTACTATATATCATGCAGGGATGCAAGCCTATGGAACGCATGGACATTGTTGGTGGATCTGCCACAGCAAGTCCGTGTTCATCGTACAATCCAAGCCCCAATGCTTCATACAACCCAAGCCCTAATGCCTCATATAACCCAAGCCCTTTTGCTTCATATAACCCTAGCCCAGCTTCTTCATCCTTTCCAAGTCCTCGCGCATCTTTCAGCACTGATGCCAATGCCGATGGCAGTTCCCTAATACCATGGCTAAAGAACCTTTCATCTTCTTCTTCATCGGCCTCCTCATCCAAACACACCCATTTTCATATGTATGGTGGTGGTTCGATCAGTGCCCCAGTCACCCCTCCACTGAGCTCTCCTAGCTCTCGAACCCCACGAATCCGAACCGAGTGGAATGATCCTTCTGCCTTTGCAGGCTGGGTTGGCTCGTTTCCATCTTCTACAAACTCCGAATGGTTGAACGGGATCCGAATCCCTCAATCTGGGCCTACGTCTCCGACATTTACCCTTGTTTCTTCGAATCCATTTGGGTTTAGGGACGAAGTTATGACAGGTGGAGGGTCACGTATGTGGACACCTGGCCAAAGTGGAACCTGCTCCCCTGCCATTGCGGCTGGGACTGATCATACAGCCGATGTACCCATGGCCGAGATAATTGTGGATGAGTTTGCTTTTGGAAACAATGCAACGGGGCTGGTGAAACCGTGGGAAGGAGAGAGAATCCATGAGGAGTTTGGTTCGGATGATCTTGAGCTTACGCTTGGGAGCTCAAAAACAAGGTTTGTTGAAGTTTGCTACTTAGTTTGGTGAATCAAATGACATTGTCTTATTTCTTTTATTATCGGATTAACTAATATTCATGCTGCAGGTAAGGAATAATCAGGAGGACAGTTTGGAAGAAAGTATGCGTTCGAAGTTTGGTGTTTGTATAAGAAAGAAGAAGAAAGTCCTTTTCCGTTCTTTCGGAACTAAATTAGAACTTTAAGCGATTTATTAGCTTATTAGTTTCTTCATTTCTTGTAAGATAAAGGAGACATGATTGTGCCTCCGAGTTCTTATTTAACTTGCTTGAATTGTAGGGCTTGCCATTTGTAAATTCTGGTACTTTCTGTCACAGTATAATTTATGCCCTTTACCATTAGATCAATCTTCAGTATCTTAGTTCGATTAGTGGCAGTTTTGGCAATATTTATTTTGTTTTGTGAAATTGTTTTGTATTTTGGTGTAATGTATTACGAAATTGTTGCTTGAGAAGTCAAGTGGAACTTTTTGAAGAGACAAAAGAACAGGCGTGGACCAGCTATCTAGCATGCCACTAAAATTTTCAGCTTTAGTACTTTTTTGACTGAAGGCCATGTTACCACCTTGTGTCAAGGTAAAATTGATGCCACTTTTGACTTGTGAAGATGAGGGATCCAAGAAGAAAAAGTATGTTTATGCTTTGATGTTGAATGGTTTGTATGATTAGCTTTTGAAAAGCTATTTTTAAATTAGAGCTAAAACTTCACCCTTTCTTTTAGACACTTGAGATATCCTTGTTCATCAGGTCCAAATTTTCAGTTATTTGCATCAGCTGGCTTGAGTATTTAGATGCCACTGTAAATGTGCATTTCCGCCCTCTCGTTGGATGGTTATTTGACTAGCATTTTTCATTTTCGAGATTTCACATTTCCATGGATCGTTGTGCAAGCTCAAATTGTCCCTATGAAAGGAACCGGTATAGAAAGGCTAGTCACAGTTGGTTTAGTTACAGTTTTTAAACTTTACAATTTTTTTCTTAAAAGCTGGGACAGCCTAAATTTGCTAAATTTTTTAAGCCTTTTTCCGCCCCCCTGATTTGACCTTGAAAAACTAAAGGTTTTAAGCTGATGCATTCTAACTTTTTTCTCAGCCTTAAAAAAGCTAAACTTATACTTCAAAATTGCACGCTAAACTAACCCAACTTTTTTTTGGAATTTACCAAACTAACCCAACTCAATCAGTAGAAAAAGAGGAAATAAGAACACCACGAATAAAACTAAAGATTTCACGGTGGTAAGAAAGTAAAAAAATACCTGCTTGCAATATATTTCTGCAGCTGAAAGCATCATCTTTCTAATTCCTACCAAACAACGAAATATCGAAACATTGTTCAATTGAAAAATTATGTACATCCAAAGAAGTTACAATCACTTTACAAATGATCGAAAAACATATTCCCAAACGTAAGTACTTGGCCTGTACAACCACTTGCGAGCAAATTTTGAGCGTGGTACAAAGAATAGAGACCGAAATCATATAAATGACAGTGTCAAATATGGAATGCACATTTCGTGTGAGGCTTAAAATTCATCATTTAAGCGCCTCAAGTCTTTCAAATCTCGTTACCAATCATGACCTATCAAGTCTTCGATACAAATCACCAAGTGCGTGATAAAGGATAGCTGCTGCAGGAGGCTGAGGCATTAATCCAAGAAGAATATCCGATGCTTTTATCGATGAGTTACCATAGAATCTGGAGTTCTCTTGTGTGCGTGTGGTGACTACGCTTCCTTCCAGTGAACAACCAACAAATGCACCTGCGAAAGCAACATGGATCTTGTTCTATCATCTCTCTCAAATGTTCTTTCATCTTAATACGCAATGAAATTTGAAAGCACCAAGTAAAAGAAAGCATTCTAACTAGTATGAGAGAACAAAGACAAGAAATAACAAACACAATATGTCAAACTTCATCATTATAAATTAAAAAGTGGCTTCTCTCGCAGTTCTACCAAATACTGAATTGCTTTTCCAGAAAATTTTCGAAATAACTTAAAT
>MKEJ01070357.1:0-12533 GCA_001753735.1 Embelia ribes | reverse complement strand
GCTATAATTGTAAACCACGATCGAGTCTATGTAAGCTTTGATTTTTACATTTCTCTTAGTCTCAACTCTAGGGATAATCATTTTCACTATCTTTGTTTGAGAACCGCCTAAAGTTCCAATTAAATAGAGTAAATCTCTTATTTGTTCAGAAGGTTGCCCAAAATTGGTATGTAATACATACCCCGTAAAACTTACCAAATCATTAATGATCACATATCAAGATTCAACTCATCTCAATCCTCACTCCATTGGCAAAACTTTTCAACAAATTGTTTATTTTCTAACTTAGATTATTAAAGTAAAATAAGCATATTGTATGTACGCCATTTTGTTTCGTGAAATATTTGTTATAATAGTTTATGGTTTTATAAAAAAATGTAATTAAAAATTTAAAATTTTTAATAATATTTTTTTAAAAAAAAAAGATAAGAATTTGTTATAATAGTTTACGGTTTTATACAAAATGTAATTAAAATTTTAAACTTTTTAATAATATTAAAAAAAAAGAAGAAGAAGAAGATAAGATTAGAAGATAATTTAGAATAAATGAATAAATTTTTTATTTTTTAATATAAAAATAAATTACAATTATCATATGTTATAATTTTTATATAAAAAAAAATAGTAGAATTCGAGATAGATAAATTAATTTATAAATATAAATTGAGAATAGAAGGCCCTGTTTGGTTATCATCTCACTTTCAAATTTCTATTTTCAAAAATAAAAACTCGTTTGTTTAATAACTTTTCAGTTTCAGCTTTTAAAAGCTAAGTTTTCTCAGAAGAGTAATTTTGAAAAAATATTTTTCTAACTTTTAGTTTTTCAAACTTAAGCCAAAAAGTAATATACTTCAACTTTCTATTCTTAATTTATATTTGTAACTTAATTTTTCCAACTAAATTTTATTTTTTTTTAAATTATAATAAATTATAACTTTAATTTATTTTTATATTCAAAATTAAAAAATTTCACTCGTGTATTATTACTAATTGACTTTTATTCTTAATTTTTCTATCTGGAATAAAACTAGAAAATATATATTTTTTAAAATTATAGTATTTGGTAATTGTGATTTTTTTTATATTCAAAATTCAAAAAAATTTCCTTATTTTTTAGTAATTATCTTATACTCTTATCTATTTATTTCTAATTTAAAATGTCACAAAAATACCTACAAATTTTAGTTATTTTTTGTATTAAAACATAGACTATTTCACTAAACAAATATTATATAAAGTATGATTCTTTACTCAAATAATCTAAGTGGGTGAAACTAAAAACTGAATAATTGGTTAAGAAATATTGCAAAAATCGTTAGCATTTTTAGGTTTAAGATTTTCAATTTTTTTGGGCAACTATTATAGTTTGAAATTTATTTTTCCCGAAGTTGCTGCTAAAAAACGTTTTTACATACAAAAAATTGAGTTATGAAAAATTCTCAAACGCCAACTTTTAAAAACTAAAAACTAAATTGCTAACCAAACAAATTTTGCAATATCTCAAACGCTAAACCTAATTATTTCTTAAAACCAACGAGTTTTTGAAAGCTGAATCTTAAAACCTAGTTTTTGAATATAAAACCTGGTAAGTTTTCTTAGAGAGTAATTTTGAGATTAGGTTTTGAGATTAGCTGAATCTTATATATTTTTTCAATATATAAAGTATGATTCTTAGTTTTTGAAAACTAAATCTTAAAAAACCTGACAACCAAACAAGTTTTCAACTTTTGAAAATAAAAAGCTGAAAACCAGATACTAAATTTCTAAAATCATTTTTTTTTCTTACTGAAAACTTGTGTATTCGGCCTTTCATTCTTTAAGCTGAACTGTTTCCCAAATTAAACTTGAAACACTTTGAGGCCTTAAGCTTCTTAGGCTGAAAAAAAAAATCAATTTTTTTTTTTAATTAAAATCTGCTACCAAAAAGAAAAGAAAAAAGAACAGATTTAGTTAAGAATTTTTGTCCTTCAGAAAAAAGAAGAAAAAAAGAAGAATTGCAAAAAGAAAAAAGAAAAAAGAAACTTATTCTCACTGGTTACTGTTATTTTTTGCAATAGCTGAACAATTAATCAATATTCAAGTTGAGCATTTGATATAAATCATGTAGGGAGATGCCCAACCATTACAGAGTGGTCACAGAGGTTATGGAGAAGAGGAAATAACTATAAAACCGACTGCAAGTCTCCTTTTCTTCCGATAAATGAAAATTGTTTACTTAAAATCAGACAAGGAATAGCGAGACTACTACCAGAGGGCGTGCGGAAAAATAAATAAAAGAGAAGTACAGAAAAATCACAGCTATTTCACCAGGTTAGGAATTGATTTTCCGAGAGTAGGAGAGTGCCATGACAAATTCCTCGCCTGAGCTGCCAACAGAAGTTCGTCTCTTCTTTTTTGGTGATTCTAATTGCGACCACAGATCGACTAAGCTCCGTAATCGCAATGTTGGTATCACCGGTTGACCGTGGCACAATATGTCAACCTGTAGAATATTAAATCGGTCATTTTATTGAATAAACAAAAAAGTTTGCCAATAAGATGATACAGAATTACAGACTAGATACTGCTTTCGGATATTCTTTGACACCATATATCGAATTTGATGCAGTACCTTAACAGTAGAAGAAAAAAAACGGGGAAAGAAAGAGAAACAAGGAGAACGGGGAGAGAAGAAAACACAAAAAATTTTAATTCTATAAAAGACTATCTAACAGTACCATTCAGCCTGCTTTTTAAATAAAAACTCCAACAACTAAAAAGGAAATAATCTCCAAAAAACCAATCAAATCAAAATCAAATCTCTCAAATAAAAACTAATCAAAATTAAAAGAAAATAAATAAAAACAACAAATAAAGCAAAGATGTCCTCATTACAAACACTAGATGTATGGCCTTAAGGATAACACGAGCCAAATGTGACTCTTGGAATCTCATCCGAGCATGTATACCTATATCGAATATCATTTGAACATTGCTTTTCCAAAGAAATCCAATCCTTCCAATTACTCTGCAATTGCTCCAATAATAATCTTATAGATATGCGAACAAAGAAATCATTTATGAAGAGACTCAATATCCACATTTGTCAAACCAAGATCCTAACAAATGTGAAATTTCCTCAGTGATGATTCACAATTTCGCCAAAGATTTTGAGGACTGCTTGCATGTTTTCATGCTTCCACCTCTCTATCTTACACAACATTTTATCCATTCTTTTTTAAGTGTCCTTTTAGTAAAATAAGAAAGTACTGAATAAGTGTCCATTTCACAATTGCAATGCAAAAAATTAGTAAACTATCGAAACTACCTTTACATTAATGAGAGATAGAGAGAGAGAGAGAGAGATATTCATTAAGGAGAATGAAAGTTAGTTGACTTCGTTATGGGCATTTTAGTCCATCTGATATTTACTAATTATTACTTTAATTAGTGTATCCAAAGTTTAAATAGACATTTAAAAAAGAACGGAGGAGTAATGTATTATTATGCCTACAACTAAAAGAATATGCAAAAACAGAATAATCCATCCCATTAGTGTTTCGCAAAAGCAAATGCTCCCTGTAATGAAATAATTTGGCACCAAAATAGCAGATTCTCCTCTGAAGTTTTTTTCCCAAATGTCAACTCAGCGAACATAAATTGGATCTACTTGATATGACTGGATGTTCTCTTTCTTTTTCTAATCGATATGACTCGATCTAATTCATGAAGTTAAGCATAAAAGTATTGATGGCTCTAATAATCAGCTTCTTAACAAATAACTGAGCAGTTAACCTATGCTAATTGTAACCACAACTACGGTTGAGGGTAGCTTTTGTAATTTCCCTGCACAAATTTTTCCGAGAATCTTATTGCAGATATTTTATGCAGGGCAAGGGACATATGGCTAGATAAGGGCTTAAACAAACAAGCACAAATAGGGTAAGCTTTTGACTCAAATTTTTTTGCTTATAGTTTTGTCATATTTGGAGGGCCTCAGTTTTCGTTTTTGGTCTTGTTCCGAGGGTGAGTATCTTTATGGGCGAGTTTATTTGTTTTACAATTTTATTTGTTTATTTTTGTTATTTCTCTGTGGGGGTGGAAGTTGACCACTACTAGATGCATTCTCTGGGTAGTCTAAAGCGTATAAAGTGATTTCGCTTATTATTGGGCAAATTATTCATTTTTAGGAGAATATGCAGACTTTTGTATTTCCATTAACAAATGCATATCATCTAGAGGGAGTAATTACTCTAGGGTGATGCGCCAAGCGCTGAATGATATATTTATTTGACAAGCCATGTAATAATTTTAGATCAACCTTTTGACATCAGGATTGGTGAAGCTCGATGCTTGAGGCGTAGCGATCTTATAAATGCACTAGCCGATGCGTTACCACCTGGCAGTATACGCTTACAATGCCAAGTAGTGTCTGTTAGGATGGATCCCTTGTCTCCATATCCTATCCTCCAATTGCTTGATGGCAGATCTATTGTGGCTAAGGTAAGTTTCTGTAGCCTTCGCTATGTTCACATTATTTTTAGGAAAGGTGCGTGAGAATTAAGAACTCACGTTCGATCTGTACAAGCTTAAATCAAGTGTTTGTGTGTATAGTGTTTGTGTTTCATGGTCATCGTCTATGTCAAGCCACTGAGCATTGAGGTTGATGATCTATCCTCTCTTCACGATTGCAGATTTATAACTTAGCGATAGTTACTTATCTAGTTCCTGAAATTTCAACTAAGTGCCATTTGATCTCTCTACAGATCTAGTTCACTCAGGTAAAAACATAAAAAGTGGAAAACCAGAGGACTATAAGTCAGATTGCAAGGGATGAACAGCTTTCACTTGACAAATAAGTCTCCATGCATCTTAACAACTTAGATTTATGGTTGGTCGCAAGCTCAAATATTGTCTTTAGTTGTGCCAAAATGAATTAGTTCTGTATGTTTTGAAACCTAGAAGACTAACTTGATCCTATTACAAAATGAAGTCACGAAAATAGAGCTTATACCAGAATATGGGAATATTTTGAGTAAATAACCCAATAACTTGAGCTTTTTGGTTTTTGCAGACCTATAACTTTAGGCTTTTTGGTTTTGACTTGAGCTCAATGTCTAAGAATGCAATTTTATGACAAGAACTTTGTTGAGATTGTGAAGTCTGAAAGTATTGTACACTGTTCAACTACTTCTTGGATTCAACATGTTTTGAGACGCTTCCCTATTAGTGTTTATATCTGTCCTGCCCTGGATCCCACGCAACCTGGGACGTAATATAATTGCAACATGTCACCACCGTAATGCGAAAGAATTACAATTTTCACTAGAAATTTCATCCAAATTTACATATTTACATAGCTAAGCCATGACAGAAATGGATTAACTACACTAGAGTCTAAGACAACTACCTCCATTGTTGCTAAGTATATTTTGCACAAGAAAAACAAAGGTTGGGAAGGGCCATAACTACCACCAAGGGAAAATTCTAATGTGTCTTCTCGCCTTCTTGAACATCTTCGAATTCATCTCAACCAACTGATCAAGTGCGATGATGGAGGGAGCCATAACCAATCCTGATATCTGCTAGTTTCCAAAACATAGGAAAATTGTAGATGGTTGGGGCATTTTTTTTAGTAAAAGCAGCATGTTCTTCATTTAAAGGACAACATCATCTTTAAATGAAAAGGTATTAATGCAATAAAAAAATTGCAAAAATCTTAAATGAGAATGAAGTAACTTGTTCAGCATTGACACACATCGAATCATCTTCGCACAATATTGCAACTATATGCCATGTCATATCATAACATCGACATGGCACATTGGGCCCTCAAATGATGCTTTGAGGAAACACAAAACTCAAAAAATGTACCCCGATACTTTATGCATAAAGATTTGTACGTAGGTGCCCCTCTACATCCTGAGCCTCTTGCAAGACCCAAAGGGAACTTAAACAAAAGTATGTCTTCCGCTCAAAAATATTTTTGGCTAAGTTTTCACATTTACAAAAGGTGCCCTTCATGTGCATTGTTCACAAATTCACTTTTCATAAAATAGCCCGCATGGCCCGAATTTTATGCCAGATTTTCAAAATGCCACACTCTATTTCCCCCATGTGCATTCGTATACACGACACATACAAGCACACTACATTCATAACCATATCATTATTCATACACATCAACATCACCCACGCATTCATCTTCTGAGTTTGCATGACCGTAGAATATGCGCACAGTAGATTATTTATTCATTTTGGTCATTCGTATATCTACAATTCATGTATGCATTTAGTTGTACACATATGTTTGTATGCAATGCACAAATACAACTCATGCACAATTTTGATATGATGTTAAATGACTTGAATCTCTTCTCATACTCTTGTCCGTATGCACTAATACATCATTAGGATGCCTTATTCTCTACTAAGCCCTAAGGGTCAAGTCTCTATACCAACCATTCATCGAGGGTTTTCGTCAACATACATTTGTCATTTTATGCTCATGCTCGCCCATGTATCTTGTTCCACATCTGTATTCACAGTAATTGGCTGGTTAAGTTTCCTTTTCATTCACACTTGTCATCAGGATTGTTCTAAAATGCCATATGATAGTTTGGATCCTTCAACGCGTCCACTTAAACTTGGATTTTCATATGCTCATATATTTTTTGTCAATTGGTATTCTTCTTCTCCCATCTCCAAGCACGTGGCATGGATATCTAGTTGTCGTCACTTGTTTGCCCCATAATTTGTCAGTTTGATCCGTAACGTCAATCATCTAAAGTGCCACGTACTCTAGTCTCTTAGACATGTCCAACAAGTTTCGCAAGGTCTTCGCAATTCGACCTTAATCTTTGGGGTACTTTTTCACCTTTTACCTTTATGACTTCAAGGTCTCCTCCAGACATCACATACATTCATTTCTAGTCTCCACACACAATTTTTCAGATGATATTCAAAGTCAGTCCACTATTTTATCCATCCTTTGTACGACTAACATCTCCTTACTAGTTAGTCGACAACCACTATGCCTAGCAATTTCACTTAGTCCAGGGTCCTTATGTCTCATAAGGCCTCTAAGTTTACAGTCGGCTCAACGAAAAAAGCTCGCAGTTGATAGTGTTTGAAAGCTAATGTTCATTACATGTTCTTCAACCATCTTGTAGGGATTAACATTCCTTTCTGTATCGACGTATTTTTGTTCACCAAGTTCACTTGTTCTTCTCAGTTCTAAGGTTTTTCATTAATATTTGTCTTAGTCCACTTGATTAAGTCATTTTTTTTAAATCCTTCTCACATGCCAAATGTCTTAGTACTTCATAAGGAATGCGCATAAATAGTTTTACTTCGCATCTTTTTATTAGAACTAAATTAATGCATATGTCTCATGCAAATATAATTCTTCAAAAAAAATTACTTCAAAGGGCACCAGGCTTAGTAGAAAAATATCCTAACCATACCTCAATTCTTCACAAAAAATATACTATAAGGCTTTTCAGCTCGCATGCACTTCTGTTACAGCAGTATGTTCATCAAGTCATTGCATTTTAAAGGTTGAAATTCCTGGTAAAGTCAGTACAAGGCCAAGGTGAACACATGCATGACCATTCTTTGTCCGATTGATCGAGATTTGAAGGTTTGCTTCCAAGGGTTCACACTCAAACCACGTTACCTAGAGGCGTTTAGAGTGCCTTGGTAGCGAGAATTAGCCCTTGAGTAGCTTGGGAGGACACGAATTTGACAAGACTTAGACCATTATCTTGGCTCTCTCATCTCTCTCCCTCCAAGTGAATTTACAAAGGTCAAAATGGCTTATTGAGGGTTGGAGAACGAGATTAAAATAGGTATCCTTGAGTGGACATATAGTTATACACATGTATAATTTTCTGTGTCTGCCAATATCAGTTGATTTATTTCAAATATTAGTCGACTGATGAAAAATAGCCAACTGATATAAGAAGATAATTGATTGTCTTCTCTACCCTAAAATTGGTTCATTTCCTGGGGACCTCACCTATTTCCTTACCGCTACAAAAAGAGCTCAACACTCTTTGCTAATATCATTAACATGTCAAGATTTGAAGGGTCTAAGTTTTGCATCATATTCCTAATTATGGGCCAAAGTCCAATTTTGAATCGGTCTAATTTCTGCCCTTCGGTCTCAACCAATTATAGGGCATACCGAAAAAAGGTCAATGAAAACACAATAGTAGTCTATAACTGGTTTGTCTCCTTATTGAAGTTCCATGAACTCTTCGCATCTTACTTTGTTACTAATTGCATCGCAATATTGACGTTCAAATAACTCCTTAAATTGACCCCAAAAGTCAGTCTCTTCCCATTTATCAGCGTTTAATATAACTACTAGTCACGCCACTAGATTTTTACCCTTCCTTGCAAATAACACAATGCAACTTCGAGTTGTTCTCTACCACTCTGTACTCCTGCTTTTCTAAATGTATTTTCTATGTTGGCTATCCAGTCAAATGCTCCAGTGAAAATCATAACACATCATTTTGCAATTTTCCAAGACATGGACTCTAGTGTCCTCGTTTGGCCATTCATAACATTTACTTGTATAAGTTCCTTTTCTGGGTTGGGGATATCGTCTGCTTCTTCCTCTGGCGATTTAAACTTGCCAGGATCATAGATTACTTCAATATGCTCCTTGAATTCTTTTACATTGTCACCTCTTTCTATTTCAATTGGGTTTACGTCATTGAATCTGTGTCCTTCGGTCAAAAGTACAGTATTGAACTCATAGTTTGCCATATTTCCCTCATTTGGAAGGGTCTGTAGTTCAAATGGCCCCAACTAGTTTTTTTATTTAAAGCTTCCACGTCTTTCGCATAATATATCAGAAAGAATATTCACATATGAGTTTACATAGCATGTACATGAGTGTGCATGATTAATTTTGAAACAAATATTTCATGAATATTTTATTCGTCATTATTCATTAAAATATCGAGAATTTGCTTTTTGTACATCGTAATCGTTTGTATTTATCGATCATCTATCATCATCTTTTTCGCATCCCAACTCCCCTCATGGTGGTTGGGCATTCACTCATGTATTACCATTGTTTATATTTATAAAACATTTATCACCATTCTCGTCACATCTTAACTCTCACGTGGCTGCCAAAAACTTTGTCAATTGTCCCAACCCTATAGTAAGTGAATTTTTGCAGAAGACCCTCTTTCATTGGCCTAGTAAGTTTTCATTATCTCCAGTTAATCAATGTCTCACGTCAAAACAAATTTACATTAAAATTCGAAATACCAAGCGTGTTATTTTACCTTGTTAAATCTATCATCACATAGTTGTCACTGCCATACGTCATTCGCTATATTTAACTATACCTATACTTCTTGTAACTCTTTATCTCTACTCAATAACCTCACTACTTCACATTAAATTCTCACTCTAAGGTCTTCTCACGTTAGGTGAACACATTCAGAGGGTTCAATCCTTTGTAGCGGGTCAATTACACAAACCTTTTTCTAAAGCACATATCTCCAAATTTATGCATTGTAATGTCATATCAAACGCTCGCCCTATTCTCCTCCGAACTACGTTCTATCTCGCATGAACCCACTCCCATGGCCAACCAGGATTTACGCAACTCGATTGTCTCTGATATTATCTAGTCAATCCTGAATCCCATGCAACTCGAAGCACGATCTACATGTGACACGTCACTACAATAATATAAAAGAACCACAATTTTCACTAGAAATTTTCTCCAAATTTATACATTTACATAGATAAGTCATAATATAAAGTGATTAACTATACTAGAGTCTGAGATACACATCTACCTCTGTTGCTGCTAAGTATATTTTATACAAGAAACACAAATGCCAATGGGCCCTGTAACTACCTCCAAGGGAAAAAGCTAACATGTTTTCTTGCCTTCTTGAACATCTTCCAATTCATCTCAACCAAGTGATCAAGTGTATGATGGAGGGAGCCATCACCAATTTAGATATCTTCTAGTTTCCCAAACATAGGAAAGTACCAGAAGCATCGGGCATTTTCCATGGAAAAGTAGCATGCTTGTCAGCTAAGGCACAACATCAATTTTTAATGAAAAAGTATTAATTCAACAAAAAAATTTCAAAACATCTTAAAATGATAATGAAACAACTTGTTCATCTTCATCATTACGCATTTCGTCAATTTTTGAATTCGTCATCACATAACATCTTGTCCACGCATTGACACACATCGAATCATCGTCGCACAGCATTGCATCTGTATGCCATACAATATCACAGCATCAACATAACACACTGGGCCCTAGAATAAATCATTGAGAAAAACATACAACTCTAGAAATGTATCCCAAAACTTTATGTATAAAAATTTGTCGAAGGATGCCCCTCCATACCCTAGGCCTCTCGCGAGACCTAAATGGAACTTAAATGGAAGTCTGTCTTCCACTTCAGAATATTTGTTGCCAAATTTTTGCATTCAAAAAAAAGTGGCCAGCATGGCCGACATTTTTCACAAATTCGCTTTTCATAAAATGGCCAGCATTTTACACCAAATTCACAAG
This sequence comes from Embelia ribes, assembly GCA_001753735.1. Classification (NCBI taxonomy): domain Eukaryota; kingdom Viridiplantae; phylum Streptophyta; class Magnoliopsida; order Ericales; family Primulaceae; genus Embelia; species Embelia ribes. Next base: position 1,984 of record MKEJ01070357.1, on the reverse strand, counting down.
ATGCTATATTGTGTTTCCCCCATGCTCTTTCATACACACAACGTATATACGCACACTACATTCGTAACCTTATCATCATTTACGCACATCTACAACGTCCACGCATTTGTCTTCCAAGTTCGCATGACCATCGAATGTTGAATATACGCATGGTAGGTTACTTATTTATTTTGGTCAATCACATATCGAAAATGCTTTATATGTCTAGATATGCATACATGTTTGTATGCAAAATCATCCAAAACTTCAAAGGGCACAAGGTATACTAAGAAAATATCCTAATCGTACCCATATTCTTCTAGAAAAGCATACTTGAAGGTTTTTTGGCTCGCATACACGACTGTTATAGTGGTGTGTTCATCAAATCATTGCATTGTAAGGGTTGAAATTCGATAGAACCAAAATTATTCCTGGTAAATTCACTACAAGGCCAAGGTGAACACATACATGTCCATTCTTTGTCCGATTAATCAAAATTTGAAGGTGTTCTTCCGAGGGTTCACACCAAAACCACTTTACCTGGAGGTGTTTAGAGTGCCTTGGTAGCAAGAATTAGCCCTTGAGTGGCTCGAGAGGATACAAATTTGACAAATACTTGGACCATTCTCTTGGTTCTCCCCACTTTCCCTCCAAGTAAATTTACAGAGGTGGAAATGGTCTCTTAAGGACTATAGAACGGGATTAAAATAGGTGTCCTGGAGTTGACACGTGGTTATACATGTGTCTAAAATAATCGACTGGTATAAGAAGATAGTCGATTGTCTTCTTTGCTATAAATTTGGTTCATTTCCCGGGGCTTTATATCCCTATACATAACATAATATGCGGAATTTTAAGGCTTTGGCTTGAAAATACTTTGGCAAATTATTTTTGCGAAGCATGGTCTGTGTCATTTCTTCTAGGGTTCTATTTTTTCTTTCCCCTGCACTATTTTGTTGTGGTGTCCTAGGTACAGAAAAGTTATGTTAGATATCGTTTTCATCGCAAAAAATTTAAAATGGGGTATTCTCAAACTCTTTGTCGTGATCAGTCATTATGTTAGTAATCATGAAACCCTTTTTGTTTTAGAGCCTCTTATATAAAGAAGATAACTCATGAAATGCATGATCTTTATGCAATAAAAATATTACTCATGTAAACCTACTAAAATTATCTACCATTACTAATGCATAAACTTTATCACTAAGCGATATAGTATGGTCCGAATAAATCCATATGAATCAACTCAAGACATCTCATGGTAGATATAAAATTCTTATCATGAAAATAGACTCTCGTTTATTTTCCTAATTGGTATGCATAACAAAGCCTATCCTTCACAAATGTAATTTTTGGTAAGCCAATAACAAGGTATTTCCGTGCAAATTTAGAAATCAAAATCATATTTGCATGCACTAATTAACTATACTACAACCAACTACTATAGTTAATTGCGTCTAAACACCTAACATTGTTATAGAATGCATTTTTAAGATCAAACATGTAAATATTTTCATGCCGATGACCTATAAGTAAGATACTATCATCATGTATGCAATGAACTGTGCAATAATTTTTCTCAAAAGTGATCTTAAAGCCTTTACTGCACAATTGACTAGTGTAATGATTTTTCTAAAAAATGACTTTAAAGCCTTTATTGCACAATTGACTAATGCTAAATAAATTATATTTTAAACCTCTAACAAATAAAAAAAAGTCTTAATTTTAGGGTTAGGAGTGATACTGATACTACTGATACCAATATTATTTCCTTTGCTATTGTCACTAAAAGTGACAAATCCACAATTCTTTGGTGTGAGGGTTGTGAACTTGCTTTGGTTACCCGTCATATACTTCGGTCACCCGTCATATGCCTAGAACACCTACTGGCCAAAAAACCATTTGTCTTCTTTCGTCTTTTATAAGGCCCCAAAATTTTTTGCCAACACTGTAGCAGTGCAGTTCAATAGTATAATGATGTAAATTAGACATCTGAATGTTGTAA
>MKEJ01070348.1:0-12172 GCA_001753735.1 Embelia ribes | reverse complement strand
TCTCTCTCTCTCTCTCTCAATGGAGACAACCTCAAGATCAGAGTCCATCGTTTCTCTCTGCTCCACGTCATCACCTTTACTGACACTCAAACCCTACAAAAATTCCCAATTTCTCAGCACAAAAAATACTCAAATTCTGAATCTACAGATCTTATCACCTTCACTCACTCGTAGGCTGTTTCTTCCCTCCGTCTCTGGCATCTGGGATGCCATTACAGGCGGAAATTCCGCCCGAGAAGCTGTTGTTGCTGTCCGTCGAGGAATGCTCCTCTTTCGGCAGGTACAGATTCCCTTCTCTTCTCTTAATGGATGAAACCCTAATTTAAAATTAGTATTGACTTGAATTTTGCAAATTAATTTGAAGGATTGTTAGAGTTCTTGATTGTGCTGCAAGTCACATGAATTTTTCTAATTACTGTTACACTGTTTGATGGTTGTAATGGCTAAGGTCTCACATTTGACTCAGGATTTTAAATATCGGTTGTTACCGTTACATAAAGTCGTTACGTAACGATTTCAACTATGACCACTAATGTTACGGGCCGATATAGTGGAGAGAATGAAATTCTCTTCTTTCGTTGCTTACCGGTCTTTACGGTTGTATCGGTCCATATTTGCAGACGTTATAACCAGTTATGGGAACAAAGATGGAAAAAGTTTGCGGCTGTAATTCCTACAATTATTATATTATAACTGTTACATACTGAAACTGTTATATTGTCACCTTTACTGTTACCGTTACCCTAGCTGAAAATATTGCATTGCCACCTTAAACTATGGCTTATTTCCCTTACTGTCCTTCTATACTATCGCCATATCTCTACTTCATGTGGAGTTTCAACATAGGAGCTAGTTTTTATTATGCAAGACTACAATATAAGGCCTTCAATGTTACTGTAGGGTCAAGTTTTTGCACATATAGTTAGCAATTTTTCTACAAATTTGGTTTGTTTCGGAAACTCACAGTTTTATACAATTGTACTTGAAACTATAAGAGATTGTCCATAAGCACAAGATTAAAGATACTTCTTTACATACATGATACATTACCAAAAGTATACTTCTTTAAAAGTATAAGCTTTAATATTTTCTTCCATTAAATATTCTTTTATTATTTACACTTAAATCAATTACTTTGCACTATTCACAAAACAATATAGAATAATGTGTAACAACTGCCGAGATTACTAATTTATAGCCCATTTAAGTAGTCATGATATGATTTCCTACAAAACCATGTTGGGAAGAACTCTCTTCGAGCTTGGAAAGCAATTTAATAAAGGATTTATGTGGGTAGAAAGGATGGTTACTAGTATTAGGTAACCCATCTTCTAGTACCAAGCTTGAAAGAGAAATTTTTTAAGCTTTATTCATAAGCACTTTAATTCTAGTTGACATTTCAAAAACTGATAATTTGGTACTTTCCTATATGTATGATTGAAGGGTGATGTTTCAGGGTCCTTAGCCGAGTTTGATAAGGCAATAGAGCTCGATCCTCGCCAAAAGGCATGTAAGTCATTTTTCATCCGCATTGCGTGTGAAAAAGGGACTCTATACAAGTAATGCAAGTGAACAGAAGAAGTTGTCTTTGCTGCTTGAAGATATTCCATAAAAAGTTTAATTTCTTAAATTAAATTGAATTTCTCTCAAGTACTTTTGATGAGCACAACTATGATTAGTCTCATATTGTTAATTTCACCCTGATTTTTTAAATATTTTTAAACATTATGTAACTTCTTTGTATATGGGTAAACAGACCTGTGGCAGAGGGGGCTGTCGTTATACTATCTCAACAGGTATTATCTTACCTACTCTTGTAAGTCCATTGTATTATCTTTGATGCATGCATAATACAAGAGGATATTCAAGTGACTCTTTTCTTAACAGATTTGAGGAAGGGGCAGAGCAATTCCGATTTGATGTTGCACAAAATCCAAATGATACGGAGGAGTCGATATGGTGCTTTCTCTGCGAAGCTCAGTTATATGGAGTAGATGAAGCTAGAAGAAGATATCTTGAGGTACATAGAATTTTGAGATAAATATGATGGTGTCTTTGGCTATGCTTCTATTTACTGTTTTTAGGTTTTCATAGCAGAAATGAAATAAGATGTGTTTGGTGCACCAATTCCCATTATTCAACTATTCAGCTTAGTGTTTTTCTTTTCCGAACATAAGGCTATGTTATGACTATTTCCCGACTTATTAACTAATGTAGGTGGGGAGAGATCCACGGCCTGTCATGCGAGAAGCTTATGGCATGTTTAAAGATGGTGGTGATCCAGAGAAGGTTAGCAATAATAATTGAGAATGCTCAACAGTAGATAGATATTGATAATATTTTGGGCGACGAACATCATAGGCTGGGAAAGATCTGGCCTTCATTTGTTGGCAGGAGAAATAATCCTAATATTTGAGGATTCTTGTTTTCTCATGCAGCTTGTTGCTGAATTTTCAAGCCGGGAGAGTGAATTCTTCTACGCTTCTTTGTATGCTGGCCTTAACTATGAGTCTCAGGTATGGTTAGAGTACTTCATTCGTTGTTAATTGCTGTAATATGTTATCAACATCATCAATTTCAGGACCATAAAAAAAGAAGTCTGGAGTAATTTGACAAATTCCAAGACCATTTTAATAAACATTAGACTTATAATTGTAGTGATTGTTGTCTATATCATTCTTGCTGCTTCTGCTGTAATGTCATTGTATGTTTTATTTTAAGATGATGAGTGATAATGTCAACTAAAATGAGTTGTGAGTGTTTAAGATTTTCATTTTTCGTAAAGTTCTCACATTTTTACTTCTGATTATCTTTTACTGTATGCGTTTGTTCAGAAGAAAGTCGACAAGGCGAAGTTTCACATACTTGCAGCCAGTCAGTCCCCTTATGGCCTAAGGTCCAATATCCGGGATATTGTGCTGAACTTAGCAAACTAACTTTGGGTATTATTTTAATTAATGAACTGGTAAATTAATAATTTACAGAACTATTTGGCTGCAGGTCTGATGATTACATGGCATCTCTTGCCCAAGTTCATTGCCAATGCCGAAACTGGAAATCCAGTTAATAAAATTTAGCTCGAGCTCTTCGCTACCGGTGTTTAGGGTAAGGGTATTGAAAGGACAAGGGGCGAAAAGGCTATTAGGATTTCGTAGCAGGCGAGTCGGCTTTGGAGTTGCTCGATACACTTATATCTTATATAGCAGATTTGTGGATAGATAGAGTGAGATAGACCCTTGCAGATATTTTATAGGACTGTTAACTAACGGATATCTCGGTTATTTTGTAAATGCCTCACCTTTTGTACCTTGTGTCGGATGGAATAGAGGAACATTGTGTTATACAATTTGTAAGGACTTGTGTGTAGTTAGGTATTTTATTTGATTAATGTAGCTTGGCACTAGTAAGGGCAACTCCATGCACGACACTTCCTCAATATCGGTGTGTAGGGAGGCTGTCGCATAATATAATTTATTATTATTATTTTTTTTTTGTCAAAATCTTAGTTTTCAGAATATGATATATTTTTAGTATTCACTTTTTACCGGTCTTGTCATGTTACTATATTTTGCCACCACTAAAATTCAGCCCTTTGGAATATGGATGCTTTCAGGTTCACCGACCCATTTCTTGCACTCTTTTTTTCAGAAATGGGAAAAAAATATGGAAAGATTATAACTCAGAAACAATCTTCTGCAAATTGTTTTCTCATTCTAGCATATATATGAATCAAAAGACATGCCATTATATTAGCAAAAGAAGAGTATCATACAAGGAGATATTCTTACACCCCTCCCTTTTATTTACCTCATTACTATTATTGATGAGTTATAGAGTGATCAAGTTGGGGTGAAGATGAAGGACAAGGGTGAAGAAAGAGACAAACAGCTGATATATCATCCATTGCAATCCCTCTCCTCTTCTGTCTCCATGCTCGGGCTGCGTGCTCCACTAGACGCTTTGCCGATTTTGCCCTTTCGGGAGTTGAATCAACAATTTGTACAGCTTCTTCATTGGAAATCACATCCCATACCTGAACACGGCAAATTAATACCCAATTTATTTCGGTTACATAAGCGGCACTTGGAACTTGGATTTGACGAGGAGCATGAGTAGATAAGAAAATGAGTATGATGGGTGTCCCGACACCAAGTATGGGTTCAAAAATTTGGGCCATTAGATCGAGGGTAAAAATTTGATCCAAGAGCCCTTGCTTTTCAGGCCTTTCACAGGAATCCTAGAATTTTCCAAAGAAAAATGTTCACTCAGATACTTGCATTTTCCGGAAAATTGATATTAGTTTCGTTTCATTTTCTTTGAGTACAAGTATAGACATGTAGCTACTTCACTGTCATAGTATAACATACCCCATCAGTCGCAAGCACGACAAATTGATCTTTGGTTGTTATATGAGTTTGGGTCACCTCAGGCACAGAAATTAGCCCGAAATTTTTAATGCAATAATCTCCAAAAGCTCTGGACATAGCCAATCCGGGAGACTCCTCATGCGGAAGCCACACCCGGTGGACCCCAGGCTCGTCTTCTAAGCAGAAGACTCGTCCATTACACTCAGCTATTCGCTTAGCTTCCTCTGTCATAATAACAATAGCAGTATCATGAATGGTTCATGAAGACAAGGATGAGAGAGACAGGGAGAGAAAAAGGGAGAGATTACGAGGGAGATTGGGCTTGAAATCAACAGTAAGCTGAACTGGTAACAAGCTGCCGTTGTCAGAGGTGGTAGCTAGTACAGCTCGGGAGTCACCAACATTTGCCACAACCAGTAGCTCACCCTATAAACAGACCAGACAAAGAAACGTCAAAACAAGACTAATAATCTCTTCATAAAGAAAACATTTCGCATTCTTAAAATATTTACCAACAAAGCAAATAAAGTTAACAAATGATAACTATATAATCCAATACACACAAAAAAAATTCAGAAAAAATAATAATATCAGCTGTGTTGTCCCTTTTCATCTTGTCTTTTATCAAAACAGAACACTACCAACGAATTTTGGCAAAATAGAACATTTTTAGGTACCAAAATAAGAAAGCAGTGAACAGAATACAAAAAAGTAACTTTATTCAAACTTCTAAGATTCAGATGCTTCGAGGAAATTTCCTCAAAAATTACACTTTTTCTAGTTTTAAAGACCGAAAACAGTTCAAAAAAAATCTGAGCCTGAGGTACGGAGAGGCCTGCCTGAGGCAGCCCGTTACCCTACAAATGCGTGGTCAGGATTTTGTCATGTCGCAATTTAATGTGGCAAAATCTGAACCATGTATCTGTGGCGTAGCGCACTGCCCTATGGATCCTATAGAAACTATCCACTCAAGGTTGATAGATTTTCTCCAAATCGGTCCCACACCCACCTGCAAAGGAGAAATAATACCTTCAACCACCCAAGCACATTATTTAGGACCACTTGCAAGACCATTGTTAAAAAGGGGAGCCTGTGGGATGTGTAGCAATCATTATATAAACACTCAAAACTCGTGGACCGATCTTGACATTATGCTACACTCATAATGTCGAAAATCTTGATAGTGAAAGGTTGGTGTCCGTGAGTCACACATTGTCCACTTGTGAAAAAAGGAAAAAATCCACAACATAGTCTGCACAAAAAACATCAAGGTAGCATCTGGTTTTCGTCTAAAGTTTCTAATAGTTTTTCTTTATTGTCTAAAGTTTCTAATAGTTTTTCTTTATTGCCAAAACGAAAAAGCTACATCTGGTGCAACTCAGAGGCAGAAATTAATCTAAGAAAGTTGCGATATCACAAGAAGAACAGAATCTGAAAACACAAGTTAACGCAGTCCAAGTCTCACTAAACAGAGAACATGCGAAAAGCAAAACCTTATCAAAACCAATTTACCTGCTTAACAATTGTCAGAGCCGTTGCTCCACTGTAATAAGTATCGATCTTACGGTGCTGCCCTAGATCCTGATCAACAGCAGCACAAGCCTTTACGTATGAATGCTTCCATATGTTCAAACTATTAAATTCTGTATCGGATTCTGAACTTAATTCCGAGTCAATTGAAGCTTCAGCAATACTCTGTTGCCAATTGTATAGCAAAGATGAAGGCATTGTGTCCCTCACCCTCTTTGCCACATAATGTCCCCACGGACCGTGCCCATCGAAAATCCCACAAAAGATCATGCCTTCTTGGCATCCAAATCCCTACTCAATGAGCAAACTTAGTCCTAGTTTGTCAATTTTCGGAAACCAGATATAAATTGTTCATTTTTCATCTCTCGGTGTGACATAGACAATCCAAAAAATTAACTGGAATTTTAGATTCAAGTTATGCTTGATTGACTAAAATTCTTAAGAAAGCATAAGTGTACGATCCATGTATTTAAATCTGGTTTAATTTTTATTCCACTAGGTAATGAGAATATGACGGAAGATTTGAAAAACAAATGATTTCTGTAGTTGTTTCCATTTGTATAAATTCACTTTTCGAGACCAAAGAAATCTTTTTGCTTGTTCTAAAACTAGTGCCATGGCATAAGATTTTCACAGCCACTCGTGTTTCAGACATTGAGAAAAAACTCCCTCGCTCCCCTTTTGTTGCCTAGGCTTGAGATTAGACAGTGAATTGTTTAAAAACACCACCCAATGCAAACACCAAGTTTATGTATCTTAATTTGGTTCATCATGAGCTTTTTTAGAAAACATTTTCTAACTACTGATCAACTTAGCTTCGTGTGCAGTGTGCATTAAACCTGGAGAAAGAATATTTACCAAACTACAACAAACATACCCGACAACCCCCTAAAACATGTCTTTTTATAAATGTATGTAACAAAGCCAAAAAAAGGGAATGAATGAAGCATAACTGCTGAAATTCGAAACGAACATACCTCCCACACAATGAAGCAATCTTGATTCACTCCTTTCTCCCCTTTCTTGGAGAAAGCCGAGGCTACATCGCTGGACCCACTAACACGCAGTACCGATCCATTCTTCTTTGCTTCTCTATCTACCACCTCAGTATCACCTTCTCCACCACAATACCAAGAATTTCTCCCCTTTCTGTTCGAAAGCGACCTTGCCAATCCATTAAACATGGATGACAAATGCCCCATATCCCCCTCTGCACAATCAGTCTGCAATCACACCACTATCAAGCCTAGTTCTTATATCAATTGGAAATTTGTGCGGGTGTAAAGATATACACACTATATAGTTATGCAACAGAATCATGTGATACTAAGTTGAGTAAAAGATGCAACGAGTCAAAAGCTAAGGCTGTGTTTGGTTATGGTTCTCAAATTTGTTTTCTCTAGTTCCCAAAACAAATATAGCTGAAACCTCATTAAGCGGATTGGAGTTAAAAAAAAAGAAAATTTTCAACAAATAGGGAAAAACATACTGAAAATGTCCCAGTTTTAGAGACCCACATAATCCTAAAATCCTTCTGGAAAAAAAGGTAAAAACAAAAGGGAATCAACTGGAAGGCACTGATGAAACATTTTGAGGTCACGGAAAAAAAAGAATAGATTCAGTCTTACATGGATTTCCATTAGTACATGTAACTATGCGAGTTGTTATTTGTTTGGTAGCTCAGAAAATGTACCTAAACAAATAGAAAACAATTCCATAACCTGGACTCAATTTCCCTAAACACTACATCTTAACCAGATAAAAAACACAAATTAAAACCACTCAGTTGTACAAAGTCCATACACAGAAATTGTTTTTTTTTTAATATTTTTTTATTTCATTTTTATTGATTTACCCTCCAATATCTACCAAACCATACAAGGAAATTACTTGTGTGAAATAAAATATTCTACCTCTATAAAGTAAACCCAATAGAATATGAACTTAAAAAAAAGACGAAGGTTATTAGCTATGAGTTGCATGACCTATAACATTTTTATTTTTATATTTTGGTAATTTGTTTCTCCTCCATTTTCTCGGCAACCAAAAGGTCAACTTTGATGAAAGCTGAACAATTCGAACTCGATAAAGTATACCCAGAAAACCCCATAAAACTTTACAAAGTTTTTCAGCTAAAGCTTTGAACTTTAAAGCATAACCCCAATTTCTTTTCATTTCTCCCCATTTCCCCATAATTTCTACAGAGAACTATTCAAATTAAAACAAAAACAATTTGAACTTATAAACACAAACTCAGACATGATTTATGATAAGTAAACGTGGGTACCTTCTTAATTTGGCAAATTGTGTTCCGAATTTGACGAAATGCTATGCTGGAAAATGAGACCCTAGTTGGAAAATGTGATTTTCCGGGTAAAAAAAGCTGAGAATTCTAGGATTTAAAATAAATAGAGATGTGTGATGCTGTTGATCCGTCATGGTTTTGGGTTTTGTAGGGGGTGAGAGAACATTTTATGGGTGGAGAAGAAAATAGAGTAAAAATAAATATAGTAAATTAAAAGAAAAGGGTGGGGTCCTTTTTGGTTTTGTACACAAAGCGATGAGTCTACGTGTACTCTTTGGCATTCCAACTCCAAACGTTTGAGGAATAAGAATAATGTTATATTTTAAGGATAAAATTATGATAAAATAAAAATAATTTATTATAATTAAATTTAATTAAAAATAATAATAGTATATTATTTTGAATTTATAATATTGTATCCTCAAAATACAATAATTTTGTATTTTATAAGAAAATTCGTTCTTGTATTGAGATCACTCTGTTTCGTAATACATTGCATTACTTTTTTGTTCAAAAATTAAAATTAAAAAATTACATTACTTTTTATTAAAAATTCGTATAATATTTTCTAGGATAAATTACACTTTACCCCCTGAGGTTTCTGATAATTACTGGAAAACTTCTTAGGTTTCTAAAATTACACTACACTCCCTTGACGTTTCTTGTTCATCAAACTTTGCCTCCAAAATTTTCCAGGCAAAGTGAAAGTCAACTTATACACCAAAAATAACTTGTATATTTCCCAAAATGCCCCTTAATTAACCCCCATTATGTAGTATTTTACCCAATATGATAGACATAATCCCAAATAAATAGCCAAATGTATAGTAATTTATATTAGAGTGATAACAAATGTTATTTTCATTTCATATTACAATTTGTTAAGAAAAAGTAATGTTGTATAGCTATACATGAATATAATATATTTTTCTTAAATATAGTGGTCTTATTTTTAATTATTATAAAATAAATATAGTTCAAAATTAATTAAATAAAATTATAAATTGAAAATAATATTATCTTTTAATGTATAAGTCAAATTTGCATTTATACTTGTGGGCAACTATACGGGGGCTGGTGGGGAGTTGTTTCTATAATTATCATAAACCTCTTCGGGACAAAATATAATTTACTCTAAAATCTAATTTTAACACCATACACATAATTTAATAAAAAAAAATTATGAGAGTCATTTTATACTTTATATGTCAGATTCTGATTATAATATTCAGAATTTAGCTCCTACTATTCTACTAAATATGGGATGTTTGATTATTTTTATTTCCCATCGACAGCAAGATGAAAATTAATTTTGAAGGTTGTGCGAAATTAGCGGAGGCAACTGTCAACCAAACTGCTTCTGTTTTTTAACCAGATTTAATCGTGTATAGCTCATTTGTCTTGTCAAATAGCTGGCTAGCTACTTGCAATATTAACCATAAAAACAAAGGGTAAATTACATTTTGCCCCCACGATGTTTCCGACAATTTCAAAAATTCCTCTCAGGTTTCCAAAATTACACTTCACCCCGTTAGGTTTATTGACCATTGAAGTTTACCCTACGAGCGTGCAATGGTTTCAAAATCCGAAAAATCGAATCAGGTTTTTTTGGAACTGAACCCGGAGCCAAAAATCCCAAAATCCGAACTGAACCTGAACTTTTTAATACCGGACATAACCCAAAATTTTAGAACCAATTCACAAATCAATTTAAACGTTCACAAAACCGCTCCAAATGTTTATAAACTACAATGGAAACAACAATTACAATTTAGAAACTCAAATCTCAATTGATCAAAATAGTTCCAATTGATTTAGAAAAAAATTACAAAAAATATTAATCAAATGTATTCTATCTATATATATGATTCAATCAATATACTGATAACAACAATGATATATATGAAATTATATATGTCATAGTCATATATGTATTTTTTTTATTTAATATTTCGAGTTTCTGATTTTTTTGGGTTTCAAAAAATTAACTCGAACCTGAACCCGAATTTTGAGTAAAAAATCACAACCGAGTTGCATCGATTCGGGTAATCCGAACCGATGCACACTCCTAGTTTTTCCCCAAAGTTTCCAGGAGAAAAGTGAAAGTAAACCTTTTATAATAAATAATTCAAAATTTTACTAAAATATCCCCTTAAATAGAACATTTTGTATAATTTTTTGTTAAAAATTTATTGTTTACAAATATAATATATTTTTATTAAAGTAATTATCTTTTCTTTAATATTACCTAATATCAAGTTCTAAATTAATAAAATTAGGAATTAATTGAGGATAATATGATTCTTATATAATAAAATCTAACTTGGATTATAAGTGGGGGAAAGTGTAATTTGTGAAATCAATGGGGCAATCTGAAATTATTATAAACCTTAGTGGCAAAGTGTAATTTACCCTGATACAAAATTTTGGAAACTAGAAAAGTATATAACATTCAATGTAAGTGTGAGATAGTTTTATAATTATAAAAATAATTTATTTTTAAATGAAAGTAAAAAAATTATTTTTGAAATTTTTTATTACTAAATTATATATTTTTTACTAAAAATATTATCTCATTCTTACACAGTCCCTTTTCTTCTTATCTGAACAAACTATAAGTATCACAACAAATATACATACTGCTAAACAAATAAAAATAACAAAACTGCAGTTAAATCATAGAGCCGCTTCATACCAATTCACAAATTTCAACTCAGTAACACGCTCACTCTTAAATGAACTCAACTATTTACTATCACATGTATTAACTCCGTCTCCCGGTACCTACGTAAATATATAGATATACGAACATATATACACGCAGGAGGTAAGAAACTTGAATATAACTGATACAATAAAAATGAAAATATGCTAAAAATATTAAAGAAATAACACAACACAACTAATACAAAAAAATGATTTTAGAATGTCATTTGATCAAACGGTCGACACTGAACGACAAATACTCAGACTAGCGCACCCCATGCAATTGGTGCATACTCAAACTCAAATCTCAAACCCCGAACTCATTGTGAAAAAAGCTAATTCACTACTCAACTCTATTTATTTCATAATTTCGTAAGCAACACCTAATCCTACACTCAATATAGTGTCCACTTCAGTGTTATGCATTTATATATAATGAAATGCATTTTTATACTATTAAGCCAACAATTCATAAAATTGTCTGTAATTAAATTTATCGTAAAATTTACAATTAAGTTTCGTAATCTCGCCTACTTATCGATATCAACGGCTTATAACTCGGCTATTACTTTGAAACGGTCAAACTCATAGTAGTAAAAACTATGTTAAATATGTAAAATACAATGCCACGAGGTTATATATAAAATTAAAATTGATAAATTATACCCCTATAATTTGGCACGAAAACCGGGATGAGAAACAAGTGAAAATACATATATTACTGCATTTATAGCTTTGTGTATAGCACAAATATGCATTTACTTTTAATCTGGATTCGAGGTTCGCGAAATCGGAATTATTTTTTTTCTTTCTCTATTTCCCCCCTCTTTTCTTCTTATGTCCCCCTGTCTCTTTCGGTCTCTCTTTTTCTTATATATGTAACACACGTGATGGGACTATGATTCACCGTCTCAAACCTCAATACTTACATATATAAAACGTGATGGGGTAAGGGTTGTCTCACCCTCACCCTCAACACTTATATATATATATATATAATAATAATAATTATTATTAATATTTATTATTATTAATATTTATTATTATATAATATTTTCTCAAATTTTCCAAAGTCAGGTAAGAGTCTTCAAAATTTTTCGAAAATTTTCTAAAATTACACCAATTATAAATAAGTTATTCCCATCATTTACTTATTTTATAGGCAAATTCAGGAGTACTAAACTCTTATTAATTATTTTTCAAGGATTTTAATTAATAAATCAGTATCATTTTTTGATTAACTCTAACTCCAAAAATTATCTCA
>MKEJ01070338.1:0-11152 GCA_001753735.1 Embelia ribes | reverse complement strand
TTTGAAAATTTATTTTAAAAAACTCATATTTTTCACTTTTATAAACATCAATATCAAAAACTTACTTTTAACATAAACATGACAATTATTATGCCAAATACTCACTAACATGAAATAAATATGTAACAACATGAATTTCATATTAAAACTCACTAACATGCTTTCATTCATATTAATTTCTAACACATAAAATTAATACTATCTCAATCTATAAGAAAATAATAATATCATACCCTAATTATACAATTAAGAACTCGCCTAAACTCACAAATATATTTCTACTTTGTAGGCTACTAGTACCTCACAGAACGCTAAAATGCTTATTGCAAGCTTTCGTAAAAAAACCCCCAGATCACCTCTTCTTCGCCCTCGATTTGATCTATTAAACGGAAATGAATCAATATGAATCCATAGTCAACAACACGAGGAATAAAAATATTAATTTTATTTTCACGTACGAACGAAGCACGAAAAATGAGGTAACGAGAATGAACACGGTAGGAAATGAGACCTACCTCAAAATGATCTCCACGTAACGAGGAACCCGAATATGTAAAAATATCTCGCATCTGAGCAACGATGACTAAAAAACACGAGCCTCAAAAGCTGAGAATTTCAGCTCCCCTCCCTTTCATCTCCCTTTACTAGTAAAGAAAGTGGGGAAATAAAGAAAAAGAAATGAAATAAAGAAAGAAAATGGGAAAAAGTGACAGGAAGGCTGGTCACATGGGTGGGTGGAAATGTGACAAAATATTGCTTTGGTATAGCATTAAATCATACATAATATAATATTCCACCATAATATTTCACAACAAAATATTTTTACAAGTTATAATAAATAATATCATTAGTACACATTTAATACTATTATTTATTTAAGCGGAAAAAAAAATATCACAAATTTTCGAGAGGTTACAGACAGCAAGAAGTTGGAGAACTAAAGCCAGAGTATGTTTTCATCCACATGTTTATAATGTCCATGAACGTCTTAGATACCTTATATTCAGCTGAACTGAATCGACTTGGGTGGTGTTGTCCGTCCTTAACTCTTAAACTTTGAATCCACTCGAGCAACAACAGAGTTTCATGGATTTTCAGTTCATAGGAAGCTCCATGTATTGGTCCATTTGGAGTAAATATATCAAGCAGGTCAAGTGCCTTGCTATGTTGAATGAGCAATTTTAAGAACTTGTCTTCAGGTGTACATTTGCCAAAAAAGTTAACCACCATAGGATAGATAACCCCCAATTCTAACTACTTGTTAAACCAGTCATCATCTATTTCCATATCCTCTTCCTCTTCATTCTCATCTCCATCCACACTTTTGTCCTCATCTTTATCTACATTTGCTCTGGTCATTACCTGCTTCAAATTCTCCAATAAATAAACTAAAAGAACCAAAAAGCTTTATCCATTTACTTATGCAAGCAGGCACCAGAGGTGCTTCCCCCAGTCTCATAATTCCAGTATTCTCAACAACAGGGATGGACTTACAAGAAACATACTTCATATTGTTGCAGAACTTCATAGTGGAATGATAAACAAAAGTACCCCAAGAATCTGCAAGTGTTGGAAATTTTTTCTTTTCTGCCAAACGATAAAGTTGATTGCAATGTGAAGGAAATGAGGTTTCCAACATGCATATAGGGTGCTTCAACCAAGCCCAAATTTGATCTTTTCTAGCATGTTTAGTAATAGCAGTTACTAAATTATCACTAAGGGAAAATGTATCATCTGCAAATCCCATTAGTAAATTGCAATTCTTTACCCATCTGTGATACTGAACAAGATCAATGAGAAAAATCTTCACTGAGCTCTTCCTTTTAAGTTGTCCAAGAGGGCATGATAACTCTTGTTCATACCCATCTTGCCCAATAAGAGTTCTTGGAGAGGAAGACCCAATATACCAAGAACTAGAAATGAAGGGTATCTCTGCATAAACCTGTGTAGTATCACGAAATAGAACATTGTTCATTTGAAAGGATTTCAAATACTGTTCAAGACTGACTTCCACAAATGTAGCCTTACGAGAAGTCCCAAGTCTTTCGTACTTTTCATCACCCTGTAATAACTTCTTGACAGCAACCCTTAGTAATTCTTTGACAACACTTAAACTCTCGTTAAACTCTTTATGATACTTTGAAAAGTCACTTCCAAGCTTATCTAATTGTTATCAAGTCACTATCTTGTAACTGCACAAACTGTTAATAGCATTGGGAGCCTTAAGCGCTAAGTGGTAAAATGTATGCAAGAGGCACTCCTCATGAGTAAAGTTCATCCCTTCTCTAAATTTTCTCTTAGGCTTGAACTTCTCTAAGAGCTTGTGTTTTGCACGAAGCTTCTCAAAAATAGAAAAATTAAGTTTGATCAAATAGCCAAGGAACTTGCTATTTGATGCGCCCCGCTTGGAAAATGGAAGAGTCATGAAAAGGCATGATATTGTTCCGTTAATGTGGTCAACATCCGACTCTTTAAACTGAGTATAAAGATCAGCTTGCACCCTAATCCAGAGATCTTCATCTTTGCAAAAATTGAGGTGACAATAAACTGCAGCGTCAAAGAACTTAGGAAATAACTTGAAGAATCTAGGCATGAGATGATCAGCCAACTGCATTGCCTTGTTACAGTCACTTTTCATCCGGTAAATGATACTTTTGTAGTTTTCAACATTCTCGGATTTGTTTTTCCCCTCGTTGCGACACCCGCCATACTCGCAGAGCAGCTCGAAGCTTTTAGCATCGTCTGAGGGGTCCGCCATTAATGGGTTCTCCTCCACCCATAAATGTTGAGATCTTTCAATTTCCCTTCCACAGTGTTCGCTTTCTGCTCTCTTCTCTCTAGCTTCAAGTGCTCCCTTTGTTTGTTCAATTTTTCGTGTGGATTTCTTTTGGGCTAGATCATCAAAAGCTATGCTTTGATCAACTTTGATCTTACCCCTTCTTCTCTTGTGAGTGTAAGTTATAATCCCCTTTACTGATCTTGCTTCTGAATCTAGGCCTCTATCTACTGTTGCAATTTCCTCTGAGATTAGATTCATTTCCCCAATACTAGCCATTTCACTTGCATTTGCTGGTGCAATATCAGTTTCCTCATCTCCATATGAATTTACTTGAGATTTTTCCATTAGTATTTCATCAAATATCTTATGTGGAATTGGAGCTGAACCAGATTTTCGAGCTGCAAACAAAGAGGTTTGCACCAAACTTGGTGGAGGTCCTTGAAAAGGCATTTCATCTGAGCACCTTGCAACTATTTATAGGTAGAGGTGAATGCTCTGAGATTTCTTCGAATGCCTTGCAAGTCTGGACTTCTTCTTTGTTTGGCATTCCATCAAACACCTTACAAACATCTTGTTCAAAAGAATTCTCAGTCAAATTTTCTCCGCTTGACATTCTATTGAATACCCTGCAGGCATCAGCTTCTTCTCCTTTCTTCAATATTTCTCCAAAGCTACAATTATCGCTAGTGAGAAGTTGCACTTGTTGCAATAGAGATTGTAGTTGTAATTCAAAATGTTTCCTCCTCTCTACCTGAATTTGGCGTCTTTCTTTAATTTGTTGTTGCATAACTTGCATGGTCTTTTGTTGTTCAAGTAATCGCTCCGTAAATGTTTGACAAAATTCCTCTTGCTGTGATTTCAAAACTGATAGGATCTCATCTGCTAATTGAGATGATTCTTGAGTTGCAGTTGACATGGTTAAGCAGAGGGTGCTTTGATACCATTTGTATAGAACCCACAACAGCTCTATGATGACATTCAATCGAAGATGGAACTAGAAAGAATTGAGATGAAGATCAAACTATTTTTGGGACAGATTTTCTGATTTATATTGCCTAAAAGAAATTACAGTAGGAGAATAAAAGATTACAAGAAAAGTAGAATGGAAATAAAAAGCTAAATCTAATACTGGAAATTTAGATAGAAAAAATAAGCTTAGTCTTCTTTGATGATCTCCCAAAGAACTAATACCGATATATATATATATATATATATATATATGGAATGCCCATTCACTATATTTGCATTCATGCCCCTAAATTTGCATAATTTGCGCTAAATGCTCAAGGATTTTAATTATTGACAATTAGGCCCTCAATTCTTTCTTTAGCACGTCCTTACTTTTCCCTTCATATGTGAATCTAATGATACACTAAGTAAGGTATGTGTCTGAGTTATGTATGAGTCACGGGTTCGTTACAGATTGATTCTTCTGTTTTGCTTTTGGATTCCTTGGGTTTATGCCTATTATGTAGCATCTCTTTTATCCAACTTTCTATTTTTACATAAACTTTGACAACTTATATATTAAAATTTCTCAATGAAGTTTGGTTAAAGTTCAGCCTTGTGGAAGTAAAAATACTAACTTCATAGCATCTCAATATGCTATGGTATTTTTGTTCCGTTTTTTAAAGTTAATAACATTTCAAGTCTATATGATCTGTAATGGCTTCTGAATTTGAGCTAAGGGAACTGTGTGCATCAGCGCTTAATGTTTTGCCGTCTTTCTTCATTTCATTATCGTACTACATATCAGTTATCAATTTATATTTTAATTGACTTTCAATAGAAATGACATACGGCACAATTCAGGCATCTAAACTATGAATGCTAATGAGACAGAGGCCAAATATTATTATTGTTTTTTTGATAATCGAGATTTCAAGAGACGGGGGCCAAATGGTATCTAAAACATTCAACATTTTGTTGTGTGCTACCAAAAAAAAAAGGTATTAAATCTGCTCATTAAAGTCTAAAGAGTGACAAATCTAGAGACCTAAAAAAGGCCGGAAAGAACAGTGGTTTACTACATTCTGTTCCGAATTTCTTAATGCTAATCATATGATGTTTTTAACCACAAATGACTAGAAACTTGATATGAAATTTACACTGCCTCGTTGAAACATAATTTTGGCAAAGAAAGGACAACTAAGTGGAAAAATGGTGGAAGAGCAAGAGTGATTTATAAGTAGCGATCGTCAATTGAGATGGTTTGTTGGTGTATTGGCCGATGCATGTGCCTCTGTGATGGCTAATTGTCTCAGACTTCTTTCTTGTAGGTTTTGTCCAGCTAAGAGATTTCATAGCTCCAGCCGCATGAGGTCATCAAGGCGGACAAATATTTCACCTCTCATGACCAATAAATCAACAAGTTCGAGTTCTCATTCATGGAAGTCTTACATAATTGTATGTTACTCAGCAATCATCTTAGCCAATAACTGTATTCCTTATTCTTATGCATCAGTTTGTCTAATTCTCCTGCTGTGTATAGCTTTGATTTGAGCAGTAAGTCATGCTCTTTAGTGCGATTCCCACTCCCTTTTCTGAAATTAAATTTGGTTGCAGCCAGCAGCTGTAATTGGAGGCATTGGAGGAGTTGCACTTCTTCTTCACCTCAATGACGAGAGAAGAGCGATTTTGAAAGGTGTACCTTTGATTTTTGGTCTTTACTTATTTTTTTCTTTCTTTCTCTGTTTCAGCAAGCAATTTTGTAAACTAATCCATTGGAGTTGAAAATTTCTTTGTAAATGAAAATTTCTACCTCAAACATGGACCAATGTATTGGGGTTTTTTTTTCTGTTTTTAGCATATACCCATATCATCGATAGCTTGGGCAACATTTTGACAGCTAGAAGAAACATATAAAAAGTGTTTTTTTACTCTTCATAGGGATAGATTGGTACATTGCATCGCCTTAAAAATTGTCTATTATTATTTCATTTTTCGAAGTAAAAGTTAAATTCATTACAATTCAAGGCATCATAGCACATGATCTTTCTTTTTCCGCATCTTTAAGGAGCTATGTGGATGCTTGGTTTGCAATCCAACTCATTTGCTTACTTTGATACCTCTCATAGGATGGATAACTGTTTATGTTCATATGTCAAACGTAAAGATTGTTGTATAAATAGTCAAATAATTTTTGACATTCAATCTTGCAGCTAAATTCGTTTTGCATTTCTAATTTTGTGATCCACTAAATCAGGAAAGGGCGCAAACCTCGAGACAAGAAAAGTTGAGGGGCCTGTAATTGGTGGCCCTTTCTCTTTAATCGACACAGAGCGCCGGTTGGTTACGGATCGCAACCTTCGTGGAAACTGGGTTCTCCTCTACTTTGGTTACACTTCATCTCCAGACGTGGGACCGAGAGAAGTCCAAAAAACGGCCAAAGCTATTGATTTATTAGGTTTAATACACTTTCTCTCTCTCTTTTCTTGCTTCTTTTTTGATTTGGCTTCAGTTAGTTGACAACAATTCAGGATGAATCTTGATTGTTATTTTTTAATTTGAGCAAGAGTCGAAACAGAATGTGAAGATTCTTCCAGTATTCGTGACACTCGACCCTCAACGTGATAATCCTTCACATCTACGTGCTTATCTTAGAGGTTGGTATTGTCTTGGTCATTTGTTTCTATTGTAATATTGTCTAAACTGGAAAGAGGATGTCTACTTTCTTTTTCTACAACTGGTATAGTTTTTATGTGCTATTTTGGAACAGAAATCAATATTTGTCAAAATGTGAGTAGTATCAAAGCTGATAAGTACTAAGAATTTTACTTATAGTGTGTTTTTACTTATCACGCTACATGGTACAGAGTTTGACTTGAGAATAATGGGACTAACTGGACCAGTCACTGCAGTAAGACAGATGGCGCAGGAATACCGTGTGTTCTTTAGAAAGGTGGAAGATGAAGGGGATGATTATCTTGTTGAATCTTCTCATAACATGTAAGTTCTTGTTCGAACCGTAATATATATTTATATATATAAAATATTTTGTGCTTTTTGCGGGTGTCTTTTAGAGCTGTTTTGCACATAAACTGTACTTATTTAAACGAAATGCAATAGGTACTTGTTAAATCCAAATATGGAAATAGTGAGATGCTTCGGTGTAGAGTACAGTGTGGAGCAGCTCTCAGAAGCCATAGTGAAGGAGTTAAGAAGGGCCGAAACGCAGTAGGTCAAGGAGGTGATTTTTCACGTCTTGGCCTAAACATAATTTCCCCTTTAATTCAGGGTTCGAAATGCTAGCAATTAGCTTAATCTTTTGTAGAGGGAATTAACTATGCGGCACATATCGAAGCTGTTCATTATTTCATTGGAATTTATGGTTCTTCTAAGCAAATCCAGGTCTGCAATTTCTATGCGCTTCATTTTCAAGACTTATTACATGTTTACCTCTTGTTGCTTATAATTTTTGCAAAGTTGCCCGTCCTTTTCAAATTTTCTAGATTCTCTTACAAATTTGATATTTGTCGATTTTCATCTATTCCATGTACTAATTGTTGGAAATATTGGAAGAACTCTTGCTTTGGCAACATGCCAACATAAATCTTTCAAATTTTAAACGTTTATTTATCATGACACAGACAGCACAATAGGACATATCAAGTGTGTCAAAGCAGTGGCATATCCAAGCATACCAGTTGGCGGACCGAATCATGTTCTTCTATATTTGAGATTGTCTTTTCTTTTTTAGGAGACCGAACTGTGACTCATCAAAACCTTTCAAATTTATACATAAATCCTATATGAATATTTCCGAGGTCTGGGTGAGCCGTGGCCTCCCCTGCCCCTCGGTCCACCAATGATTGAAAAAGACACATAGGCATGACCTCCAGAATTAACTTAATTCAAGGAGCGAATATCTCTTATAATCGTAAACATAAGGCTACTAGTACATGGTAAAGACATTGTCTCAGACCAAGCTTAAAACTCAGATGGATTAATGCTCCTTATTATCACGATCGAAGATCCACACAAAGATACAAAAACAATACCGTAGTCCACAAATATCCCTTGCAGACTTTTCATAAAACAGACATGAGAGGTTGATTATTAGCATTTATAACCTGTAGTCTATCACCACCACGGGCTTTAACACCGTCCGGACCGCATTCGTCCCTGATGGCAGTGAGCTTGTAGGGTGAGGTGTCAGTAGCCAGCCACTGCTCGACTGTGAACTGTTTCTGGGCGCACCCCATGTGGGGCCCAGTTGGGGTCACCTCCACGTAGTTGCAGTACCATCCGTGGTGTGGGCCCGACCCATCAGAGGTCAGGTTCATGGCGCAGATTGGGCCGGTCAAACACGGCCCCCTACCACTGAAAATATCCAAGTTACCCCTCTCGAAATAGTTGTAGTCCGGTCCCATTAGTCCGGCCCATGACTCTAGATCCGAGATCTGGATGCCGTACCCATTAACATCGTAAAGGGTCAAGCTGATGATCGAGTCGGTTCCAGCCTTGATGATCGATCCAGTCCTCACATATACTGTGTATACGCAATTATAATCCTGTATTCATAATAATTATCCATTACTAGAACAGTTTAGAAATTTTATTCGCAATTTATATTTATCTATATATAAGTACATATGGTGTAAAAATAATACAAATATTCAAAAGAACAGATCCACTAGTCAATTTCTCAACATGCCACTAGGTATCGATGGATATATATATTTGGGTATCCACATTATAGTAAACACCAATGTATAATTGAATTTCTCAACTTGCCACTAGGCATCGATGGATGCAAATATTTGGGTATGCACAGTATAGTAAACACCAACGTATAATTGAATATATTCTCAATTTTTGACAGATGTATATATATGTCAGTGTGCTAGTAATAATAATATTATTATTATTATAAATAAAATGTCACTTACTGATTTGGCGATGGTAGCGATGGATAAAATGGACAACAAAAGATGGTAGACTCCTCGCATGGTTTTTCCTCTCTCTATATGCATATATGTGATTGAGATTGGATATATATATATATGTGATGATGAAAGCTCATCTATGGCTGTGTGGATTTTCATATGGGCATTAAATTACCGATTGATGAAATGCATAGGGTCGTTCACGTGTTGTCAATAGAAAAATAAATCAAGTGCTTCTCATCTAAACGTGACCTGGGCAATAAACGAATAAGAATATGCCACGTCAAATAAATTTGTTAAACTTTAACTAATTGAAGTGTTTTCCCGGTTGGTACGTGGCAAGATAAGATTGGACCGTCATCAGTATAGGTGACACACCCCCTTGTGGGGAAGCAGATTTACATAGAGAAATGCTAGACCAACCAAAATTAGGGATCAAATAATATGACAATTTAATTAGCATTTCAAACGGCTATTATATCATTTAATTTCCAATTTCGGTATGTAATTTTGGTATTAGTCAGTTATAGAACACTCTACAATTTCATACGGGCAGGGGCAGGTGTGCCAGCGATGCATCCACTGAGAAAGAGAGTAGTAATAATTAATCATTCGGGCAGGGATAGGCGTGCCAGCGATGCATCCACTGAGAAAGAGTAGTCCAATAAATGATCATTACTACTTTTGTCATTGTCTTCTTAATTAGAATGGGGAGGGGGGAATCTTTATAGATCTTGACACATTTATTGGCATTCATTCCTCTAAGAAATTAAGAATGTACATCTTAATTTTTTTTTTCTTTTTTAACTTTATTAATATTATACATATTAAATTTTCAATAATTCCATACAAATCAAATATTCAATAAATAATTTTAAATAAATGTACTTATTCTTTTCTAAATTAAAAATATTAATGATGTTATTAATTTGTGTGTATTAAACTTGAACGATACTTATTTTGAAATAGAATTAATATTATTTTACTAAAAATATATATATAGGGCTTTGTTTCTTCTCAAAAAAATATATTTTCTAATCCATATGCCCAGAAATTATAGGTGCAGTGAGATGACAAGTAGTTTTAGGACTAAATTAAAAAGTATGTTTTCCAAATTTTAGTGTCGTAAATGACTAAATTTAACCTTTTATTTTTGCCTTAATGATTAAATGCTTGAAAATACCCAAAAATGAAATAATTTATGGACACACGCACAAAAAAAAAAGAAGAAGAAGTCAATTTGCACCAATAGTTTGTGATAAGGTGAAGGACCATAAATTATTTTATTTCTTATATATGTGTGATTAAGAGTTTTTTTTATAATTTGTGCGGAATACTTTATTATATAGAAATGATGGAAATTAGAAATCAAGAAAACACTTAAGACTTGAAGTTGTGCATGCCCATTGAGACCATTGGATTGAAATGTAATAGATTAGATTGAAAATCCAATTGATTAGATGTTAAACAAACATAATACTCTATTTATTGACACACGCCGCACTTGATTTATACACACATAAATAGGGATGCGCATGGTTTGGATCAGATCTATTTCATGCCAAATTTGGCACCTATCCATTTATTGCCTATTTGAAATTTTTGGAATCGGAACCGACTTGTTCACGGATCTATTCGAATTTGGTCTGGTTATCGGTTTTATTATATCGGTTTTGGATCAGTTTGGATTGATTTCATGACACGGTTCTTTTAATATTAAAATAAATGTCAAATTCAAATTTATTTTAATTTTTTGTTAATAACTAGAATTTAATATAAAGCTGATTATTCACCAAGAAACCACAATCTCATCTACTTCTACAAATAATAAATTTAGTTTTATTAAATAAATAAAATGACATCAAAATCTAACCTCATTTTTTAGTATATCAATTTGTAATAATATTTACTATAGCTCTCATCTTGAGTACAAGTATAAGTTGCTACTGTTATTTACTTAATATGTTTAAATCACCAAAATAAAAAAATTAAATAAGAATGCATAATTGAAAAAGAGAGAGAATGAATATTAAAGTTGTATTGTTGTTGTTGGTTATAGGTTGCGACGATTCAATTTTCCCTATATAATTTTGTCACCACGCATGTAGCGCATGGTGAGTTATCTATGAGTACACAATTTTCATTTCAATGCAATATATTAAAATTATCTTAGTTATATCTGATTTGTCAACTTCACATTGATAAGTGCTAACATAAAACTAAAAACAATTGTGCAATAACAATGCCAAAACTAGACTATAACCATATTAAGAGTAGTTGTCAACGTTAAATATTAATAAATAGTTTTATTTTAGTTAGTCCATGTCCCGGTTCAGGTCCAAGCCTATGTCCAATCGGTTCGGTTTCGGATTAGCGACATGCTAATTCGAGGTTTGGACCTTAATTTATAAATGGGACTGGTTCGGTTCCAGATCAATAACAAGCCAACTGATATCAAATTTTTTTCAATCCAGTCTATGTTCGG
>MKEJ01070337.1:0-11329 GCA_001753735.1 Embelia ribes | reverse complement strand
CACAGTGAGAAAAATCATTGTGTTAGTGACATTTTCCTCTAGAATATCACTGCCTATCTTTGAAACAGGATGGTGGTGGCAAACATAAGAATAAAAGATGAGGAGAGGTGGAAACAAAAGTCGAACATGGACTTTCTCTGTGATTAGCTTCCGAACTACATCTACTTTTGATTCTAATTTCTAATCAGATCCAGTTCCGCACTTGGGATGAAACACAATGACTTTTAGCACATCATTGAGGTACGGTTTCAGAAAGCTACTCAGCTTGTCAACCACTACTTCCAGAATAGCAAGGGCAAACATGAAAGGAGATTCCCTGGAATATCTTGATGCAGTAGCCTTAATATCTTCACCAAAAATAATTACTTCGGCACAAGACACAACTATTTGAGACCTCATTAGAACATTCTCCATGATATGAGAAAACTGAAGTAGGACTTTTGGTCCAAGCGGATTGGTGAAAACACCAGAAGTTTTAAGATAGCAGGAAAACACTTGTAAGTTGTCTTTCTGCCTAGAAGAATCTTTGTTTAGTGCATCCGCCATGTGCTTGAAAATTAACTTTTTAAATATCTTTTCAATGATCACTTCCAAGCACATAGATCATTGAAATTCAGTTGTTGGTTCGGGGTTTTGGCAGAGAAATTAACAAAGAAAAGCAGAAATCTGTATCTCTAATCATTCAAAACAGTTGCAATAAAACCAAAAAAGAACTTCAATCTTTACATTAGATGTTCATTAACAGTCAGCCTCTTCATCTGCATCAAATTTAGTTGAAAAAGGGATTTCATTGAGGACCCATTTCTTTCAAGTTGAACAAAACTGAAATAGGATTTCGTCGTATGAGACTCAAACAACATAAAGAGAGTATCCATAAAACTCGAAATGAGCAAAGTCATTCTTCCGTACCCATAAATGTTGAGGGGTAAACGCGTTGAGTGAGGAAAAGTTAGCATTGGTCTGAAGGAGTCGTGGTTGTAAGACCACCATATTCTGTTTTTGTGGTGGGTAGTAAGGAGTTATAGTAGAGAACATGATAGAAGGTGGAATAAGAAAAGAATGTGAAGGTGTGTTGGTAGTTACTCTTAGGGGAGACGGAAGAGGTAGTATCACAGGTTGTGTGCAATCAATTGCAGTAACAACATAAGAAAAAGCCTTTGGTAAGTGTACTTCCCTTAGAGAAAAATCTTGTTCATTGCATTTTCTAGAATTTGGTTCAACAACCAAATTATAATCTAACTCAAATTTTGGCATTTGAAATATAAGATTCTCCTCCATACATAAATGTTGAGGTTTTTCAACTGCCGTCCCATAGTCTTTACTTTGCTCTCTCTTCTCTCTAGCTTCAATAGCCCTCTGTGCTTGTACCACTAATTTTGAGGATGCGTTCTCCTGGACCTGATCATCATGAATTCTGCTTTTATCATCTTTGATCTTACCCCTCCTTCTTCAAGTGTAAGTTATAATCGCCTTTACTGCTTTTACTTCTGAATGTTGTTGGCCAGTATCTTGATTTGAATTTACTTGAAATTTGTTCATTAGTGTTTCATTGAACAACATATGTTAAGTGGAAGCTGAACGGAATTTTCTATCTATAGACAAAGTGGTTTGTACCAAATTTGGTGGAACTCCTTCAAAAGGCATTTCAGCGAGCCCTTTATGGTCATTTTTAGGTGGAGGTGAACGCCTTGCAAGTCTGGACTTCTTATTTGCTTGGCATTCCATCAAACACCTTACAAACATCTTGTTTGGAAGAGTTCTCGGTCAATTTTTTTCTACTTGACATTCTATCAAACGCTTTGCAGACATCAACTTCTTCTCCTTTCTTCAATTGTTTCTCCATAGCTATAATTAATGCTGGTGAGAAGTTGCACTTGCTGGGATAGAAATTGTAGCTGTAATT
Source organism: Embelia ribes (assembly GCA_001753735.1). Taxonomy (NCBI): domain Eukaryota; kingdom Viridiplantae; phylum Streptophyta; class Magnoliopsida; order Ericales; family Primulaceae; genus Embelia; species Embelia ribes. Next base: position 9,426 of record MKEJ01070337.1, on the reverse strand, counting down.
TTAAGTGTTTCCTTCTCTCCGCTTGCTTTTGGCTTCTTTCTTTAATTTGTTGTTGTATAATGTGCATGTTTTTTTGTTGTTCAAGTAGTCCTCTTGCTGCGATTTCAAAATTGATAGGATCTCCTTTGATAATTGAGACGATTCTTGAGTCCCGGTTGACATGGTTAAGCAGAGGGTGCTTTGATACCACTTGTAAAAAACCTGCTTAAGGCTCTCTCTATTATGTGGACTGAAAATAAAAAGGAATTAACAGAGAAGAAAGGCTGGGTTTGGGGGCAATTTTCTGTTTGTATTCAACTGAAGAAACAATTACAAAGATAATGGAAATCCTGGTAAATCTAAAAAGGCTTAAATTAAATTAAAAAATTAGTAGAAATAAGATAACAAAAATGATAACAATTCTCAGCATGAAACCCATAAGCTAAGGCAACTTCCCAATTTATACTATTCCGTAATGAGTGCTAGCAGGAGAGGATTCCTTGTAATTGCAAAAGGCCTCCCAAGTTTGCATAACTTGCACTAAGCGCCCACAGATTTTAAATTCTGGCAATTGAGCACTCAAATTCTTTGTTCGAAGCCTGCTTCTCGTTCCCCCTTTTGTGAATATAATATTAGACTTAGTGTGGTGTGTTTGAGTCAGTGGGTTCGTTACAGATTGACAACTAGTTTTGAGGGGGTTCACATTGTGAATGCCTGGGTTCTTTTGTATTTTTTTTGCGCGTTCAGTTTATCTACGGGCTTATTTTGGTGGGTGTAGATATTTTATTTTGCTTTTTTGGGGCTTTTTTTTTCCTTCTTTTTTACTTTTTTATTTTGCAGATAGAGCCTATCATGAGTGGGAATCTGCCACCTGGGTTTGATTCAAGTACTTGCCGCAGTGTGTGAGTGTCATGCAGATAGCTACCTTTTTATCTTTTCTTTTGGAGTTTTAGATTTTCTTCTCTCTTTGCTTCATATGCATAGCAAGTGTAGTTTTGTGTCACTTTCGAATGAAAAGTCTTGTTGCTGCCTGTGCCAATTAATTATGCTGAAGTGCTTTTCATATCTAGCAAGTCTCCCTTTTCGAGTGGGACAAGCATGTAGCTTTGTTTTCTTTCTACGGTTTAGGTTATGCTCTTTGGGGCCACATGCACAGTACTTGTAGTCACCTCATGTTGAGCAGTAGGACATTTAACTATTTTGTTATTGCAGTTATGTTGGAAACATCCACCCACAAGTTACGGAGCCTCTTCTACAGGAAGTTTTTGCTAGTACTGGTCTTATTGAAGGGTGCAAGCTTATTAGGAAGGATAAGGTGTGTGATTTCATCAAATAACTTGCTCAGATTTTCTCTTTACTGTTTGATTTATGACCAACCACTATTTGTTGATGTAGTGGGGAATAGTTTTTTTTTCCTTATGCTATACTGGAATCGGGGTATTTATTTTACTAGGTTGGAAAGGTTAAACAATGGGTTCCATTCTGTACATTTTTCTTTCTGTTGTGGTTTTTCAAATGTGGTCTCTCTTATACTTGTTTCCTTATACCTCATATTTGTAATGTGGTGGTATCCTTTATTCCTTATCGTCTTTTTTTATTCCCCTTTTGTTTGCATTGCAGTCATCCTATGGGTTTGTGGACTACTTTGATCGCAGATCTGCCGCCCTTGCAATTGTAACTCTTAATGGGAGGCACCTGTGAGTAGAAATCTGTGGGCTTGTAGGTTGCTCGTTATTTTATTTTAGGTTCATGTAGATAAAGGATCGTGGTTTGCAGGTTTGGACAGCCAATTAAAGTCAACTGGGCATATGCCAGTACTCAGAGAGAAGACACATCAGGTATATAGATTCTCATCTTCGCTTAGTTATCATACTGAATCCGTAGCTTGGGCCTTTTTAGTTGAGCTGTGGATATCTTTTGTCTGTGTTTTCATAATCTGCAGGCCACTTCAACATTTTTGTTGGTGATCTTAGTCCTGAAGTGACTGATGCTACACTGTTTGCATGCTTCTCTGTTTATTCTAGTTGCTCGTAAGCTTTGCTAGGCCTTTTTATGCTATCATTTTGACCTATTTCATTACGATCGTCGTATATTTTTCTCTAAAGCTGCTTCAGTCCTCTTGATGTGGACTTAGTAATTTTTGTTAATGACAATCTGGTATTTTGCATAAACTTCAAGAGATGCAAAAGTTATGTGGGATCAAAAGACTGGTCGCTCCAGAGGGTTTGGGTTTGTTGCTTTCCGGAATCAGCAGGTAATAAGTATGTTTATGTGATGTGCAGTCTTTGCTTCTTCATTCCCACCCACATTTCCACAAATGTTCCCTTCTTTTGATGGTCTTTCATAGAGATAACTGTTTTCATTTATTCTTTGCCTTTGCCAGGACGCTCAAGGTGCAATCAATGATACGAATGGTGAGAATATCTTCTTTGCGGTTCTTTTGTTACCTCGATTCTGCTAAAAATTATTTTCTTTTTCCACATATTGATGTGAAAAACTACTTATAAAGCAGGTTTGGGCTTTAGTTTTTACTTGGGATATTTTAGTCTTTTAGTGTGTGTTTGAAGGATGAGCAAAAGAATTGTATGCCAATTGTTGTGGTTACTTTGTTTGAAGGCTTTTAGCATTTTAGAATTTGTGCATATAACTGCAGCATGCAAGCATTGACATCTACACTATACTGTAAAATCGTTAAATCTGCACGGTAACTTGATTTTTGAAAGAGTGGCCTTGCATGTTTATGGCCTAATTTATTAAATGATAGATATGGGTTGCAGCAACTTGTGACTGGTTAAGAACATGCATGACATCATAATCTCATCTGGATTCTAATGTTTAGTTGTAAGTGCTCCTTAAGATGTTTAAAAATATATCTAGCTTAACTTACCACATAAACCAAAAATTACTTGGGACCATGAGAAGATATTCTCAAATTGGATGAATGTGATTGGTTAAATGAGGTGTTTTTTTTTTTTCGAGAATTTAATTATATGAGTTTGACCCTGTTTATTGTTGAACAGGCATTATGCTCTCTTTAATTTATAAGTTAAGACTTCTTTTTCTTCTTTTCTTAATCACTGCTAATCTTAATTAATTGTAGGGAAGTGGCTTGGAAGCAGACAAATCCGGTGCAACTGGGCAACAAAGGGTGCTGGTACTAATGAGGAGACGCAGAATTCAGAGGTCAAAAGTGTGGTGGAATTGACAAGTGGGGCATCAGGTCTGGATTATTACTTATTTGTTTTTTCCTTTTCATTTTTTTGGTAAATAAATTGCTTATCTGCAAAGTTTTGAATTCTAATGTCTGGTCTCAAAATTTACCGGGGACGGTTGTGTTTTTGTAGAGGATGCCCAAGAGAGGACCAATGAGGATGCACCAGAGAATAATCTGCAGTACACCACTGTTTATGTCGGCAATCTTGCTCCCGAGGTTTGCAACATGTAGATATTTGTATTATAATATATGTTTTGTTTAGACCATTGCTATATCGTTAGATTCTCTTGACTTACAAGTTACCAGATCTTTGACTCAGAGATTTTTACTTGTGCATGTATAGGCAATTAGGCGTGAACTTCCGGTGATGACATTTACCTGTTTAGATTGTACAACTATTCTATCAGGAGAAAATTTGTTTTTAAATGCATCTTTGTGGCACTAGTATTTGAAATTCAGTGTCAGTGTGGTTCAACCTTGTATCAGGGGTGATAACCAATTTGGAACTGCAATAAGAAGTTTACCAAATTTTGCTCGGTAAAAGCTTCAGGACATCATAGTTTTATTTAGTTTTCATGCATGTTCAATGGCGGAAAGTCCTTTGTTATTCTTCTGTTTTTGCATGCAAACATAATGCTCCCTAGAAAGGTAATGCATCATAAATGCTGCAAAATTTTAGTTTCATCTAAGTGTCTTTCTGCATTTTTTCTGTTCTCTTGAAACTCAAATTCTAACATGCAACTCAGTTCATGCAGCCAAGCTTTTGGCCATCTTAGTTGTAGATGATAATGAACGTACGCCAAATTGGACAAAGGGACTATCTGGATTTGTCATCCAGTATTTACTTTGTAGGTGTATCTTGGCATTTCTTTGACTAGATTATACCAAGAAATTTTGTCCTTGCCTCTATCCCTAAAGAGAACCAGGGTTGCAAATGATCCAAGCCAAAGTTGAATCGAGCCCGGTGGAGCTGAATCGAGCTCTCCCAGGCATGTGTTTTACTTGCTTTAGGCAGAAACCATATCCCCGCTTGTCTCTATGAAATGAATAGTTTAAAACCGAGCTCTCAGCTGAGAGCTAGATTTCTTGCTCATGAGAGGCGTCTAATGATTTACTACAGCCCTACTGACTGAGTTTGATATTGTGTCTTATTGTGAGCTACTATTAGCTGTCACAAATGGCCGATGAAATGAATATGGCTCGAGCTAAGCTCTTGATATGTAGGTTGAGAGCTGGCTCATGAGGGGCCAACCGAATGTGATATCGTGACTAATCAAGAGCTATTATTAGCTGTTATCTCAGTGTTAGGCATGCAGTTCATAGTCAATGTCTTGATTAAATGTGAGCACAATAGGAAATTAATTGCAGAAGAAAAGCAAACTAAAACGCGATTAATGTGCATTATTGGACTGAGATTTGGATTATTGAATGGTATGACGAGGGCTGAGAAGATAAGGGCTGATGTCCGAAAGCTTATTTTTTCCATTTGCCATCTGTCTAATATGGTAGTTTCTTCTATTTTTTATTTTCCTGCGTCAGGTTTTAGAGTTCCTTTCTTACAAAGAGCATCATGAACATGTTTCAGGTTACTTCAGCTGATCTCCATAGGCATTTTCATGCTCTTGGAGCTGGTGTTATTGAAGATGTGCGTACACAGCGAGATAAAGGTTTTGGTTTCGTGAGATACAGCACCCATGCGGAGGCTGCTCGAGCTATTCAGATGGGGAATGCCAGGATTCTCTTTGGTAAACCAATAAAGGTGACTGCTTTTGCCCATCCTCTTTGTGTAGATAGAGCGCATTTGGTATTGCTCTCTGCTTCTGTTTGGTTTTTAAATATGCGAACCAATTTTTCACTTTATGCAGAAAGAAAAAGTGAGAACAAGGTAAATAAGAATGCCTTGCCTTGCATTGCTTGTGCGTCTTGTGGAGCTACTCATAGTGATAATGGTAGTTTTGGTTGTGGTTTTAAAAAAAATTCTTTTCGTTCTGGAAATGATAACTTTAGTTGAATGCATTTGGCGGATTGGTTTCCCTAATCACCTATGTGTCTCAATTTGTTTCCTTGAATAATTTGATGAATATTTTATGGAACTTGTAACAACGGAAAAAAAAAAATTTATGCCAATTGTTTTCTTATTTTACTCTTTTTTTGATTGATGTCGTTTTGTAAATGCTAAGTTTTTGAGTTTTCACCGTGCAGTGCTCGTGGGGCAGCAAGCCTACAGTACCAGGGACGAGCTCAGCCCCTCTGCCGCCGCCAATGGCAGCACAGATGCCGGGCTTTACCGTTGCTGACCTGGCGGCATACGAGCGGCAGTTGGCACTGAGTAGAATGACAGCACAGGCAATGATGCAGTCACAGGGTCAGCGAATGGGTGCTGGTGCTGGTGCTTCTCAGGCAATTTACGACGGGGGATATCCGGGCATGGCTTCATCTCAACCCCCTATGTATTACCAACAATAAGGATAGAGTTTTTCCCTTTTCTTTGGTCTTGTTTCCCCCCCTTACATAGCTAGAAAAATAAGGATCTAAATCCTTAAAAAGTGAAGATGGTTTGTTTGTTTTTTCTTATTTTCTTTGTTACCCGGTTTCTTTGTTATCGAGACTTTGGTTTGTTCCTGCCATAGTATGCATCGGTATGAAACATATAATACCAATCGAGGTTGCTCTTCGACTTGCCTCCATCTAAATTATGTCATCTTGGCTTTAAAGTATTTTTGGTTTTATGTTTCTTAAACTTGAATAATTTGCAGTCTAATAATTTTAGATCTTTCAAGTCTACCCATTGGGAGGCCTACGAACTGCGATAAGTTGATTACTTACAACTTTTTCCGAGGGGCTTACTACCATTTTCTTCTTTGTGGGCACATTAATTTTGTAATTTTAGGTGAGCTGAATGGCTATGGGTGCTGCTTCTTGTGATTTATCTCGTTTAGTATATGTTTAACTTCATATATATCCTTAAGATTAGTATGAACCTCACTTAGAAGAAGTGGCTGATTAAATGATAATTATTTATGTCTAGTCTTTAAAATACATTTTAGAATATTTTAGGTTTCCATGGAATGTTCCCCATGTAACATATACGCATACATAAACTTACGGATCAAGATATGCTTCTTAAATTTATTTTTAAAAATTAAAATTTAAAAAGAATATAATCATAGTATTTTGTAAAAAATAAATAAATAAATAAAAATATTTTAGTAAGTAGTTTGATATTTGATAAATTTGTATTCATGATTATAAATAAAAGATAAAAATGAGAATACATTAGGAATATATAAAATATAATTCAAAATTATTTTAGTAATTAATAATAAAAAAAAATAAAAAGTAGTTTTTAAACGCTACTATTAGGCTACTTCTAAAACTACTCTTGAAAAAATAATAATAAATTCTAAAAGTAAGCGTTTTAATATCTTATCAAACGGGGTTTACTAAAATTTCAAAAAATAAAAAAATTAAAAAAACAGCTCACAAGAGCAACCCAATGGAAGGCTAAAGGAGGTGCCGGTTTCCCCACAACTTCAGCTGTCTTAAGTAATTGAAAATTTGAATTAAAGAATGAAGGAGACAGCCCACGTTGATGATGGGATTCCCAATATATTATTTTTGTTGCATTTTTTTTTTTTAAGTAAATAAGGTTTTTTTTTTTTTTAATATTTAACTTTTAAGTTTTTATTTTATTTATATCAAAACAACAAATAAACTCACTTAAAAAAAAACTATTTATTAACAAAACAAACTTATTGGATATAAAGTCAAATTTTAAAATAATTTTTCTTTTTGTGAGAGTAAAATATTTTCTGCAGTGGAGGGTAACGTTGCTACTATTTCTTCTTCTAATTTGTCGTTTTATTGGGTTATTATTTATATTTAATCTGTTGAATCCCACATGATTGAATTGCCATTTTAATAATAATAATAATAATGAAGGAAAAGGGTCTACTTGAGAGAATTGCCAGACTGGAAGGGGAGGAGACCAGAGTTTCCAATCTCGGAAATTTCAGTAAGACAGATGCATAAATTTTAGTGATTCAAGTTCTCGACTGCTCATGAAATTTTTGAACACAAAAGTAATAATTAATTTAATTGGTATAAAAATATATGAAGGGAGGGGATTGTTCTTCTCTATCAAAACACAAAGCTTAACAACCTTTTTAACATATATATATACGTATCACAGATTGGCCATTTAATTATTAACTCCCACTAATTTCAACTTTGAAGATCATTACATCCAAATCCCATTACAAAACTCTCTACAATCTTTGTTGATCACATCCTTATTTCCTAATAATCTCTCTTCTTTTTCTTTTCTTTTCTTTTCTTTTCTTTTCTTTTTATGCTCTACTAAGTTCTACACCGAGTAAATAACATTCTACTAACATCCAACGGTTAGCTGCAATAGCTCTATTACGTCGCTAATATTCCGGTAGCAAAAACGCAACGATTAGCGCTGTAAACATGATCGCTAGTGCTCGATCTTGAATCCACTAATTTAGAGTTGCACTGTTGCTTCTCTTTGCGCTCATCCTTAACTATCTCAACATATCTACACTCTGTGCTACAAAATGCTTTCTCCCCCCTGAAAATAACAATAACATTAATAATAATAATAATTATTATAATAAATGGATAATCTTGTTATGGCATCTAGCTAAACACTCAGATTTTGAGCCAGTCGTCGCAATTATGAATTTGTTTTGAAAAATTAAATTAGCCCGAAGATGGTTACCTGTACATGTACACGTCTTTTCCGTGCAGGGTTTTCCGGCAGAGGTGGCAAAAGCTGAGGAAATCGGAGTCAGGGAAATCCGCGACATCATCTGAAAATCTAGAGGGTGATATGTGAAACATGACACGCCCATGATTTTTCACACTTTGCCTATCAAAACCAATATTATTATTGTTTTTTCTTGTCACACCACCATAGTGATCACCCCCATCACAGTACACTTTAGTACTAGTGTTAGTTTTATTAGGACCATGGCAAGTCACAAAAGTGTAATCCTCTTCATTATTCTCCGGATTCGAACGGCTTTGGTTCTTAGCGAAAACGGGCTTGTTTTGTTTACGATGATAAGACATGGACGCGTGCTCGGATTTTTCAAGAGCCGCAACAATCCCGAGCCCAACACCGCCAACGAAATCGTACTTTTTCGGGCCTTTTGGGGATTGGATCTTCATGAATTCTAAAGGGCTTCTCGGGCTCGTAGCCGAGCCTGAATTGCCCCCGGAGCCCCAAGATCCGGCCAGTTTTCCGATCACCGGCTCGGGTCCCCTCCCTATCATAATAATTTACGATGACTCTAAATATATATAGTGTTACTCTATATTTTAGAAATGATAATAATAGCAAGAGTGGAGAGATTGGGGGGTGTCTTAAATATCTAGTGCAAAAGTTATTTGCAATATATGGTGGTGGATGGAAACTATCAAATTATTGGACTCAGCCCATGGTTTGGTTTTTGAGGTGGATGGCCACACACACACACACACACACATCTATATCTATATCTATATATATATAAATATAAATATATTTTTAAAGTTTATTTTACTCCTGGTTCTTTTATTTATCTCAATTTGGTTCTTATCATTTTAATCTTGTTTCATTTTATCTTGTATCTTTCAATTTACCCTCGTATACTTTTAGTCTCTTTCCCGTACTGCAATCTTTTTTGTCACGTTTTAATTTACTCCTATTATTAATATATTTAACTTTAATTATAAAAATCTTATTAAAAAATAGCATGTCATTTCTTAAAAAATAAAAATAAAAATGGTATGTAAATAGATTAGTTAAGGATAAATGATCTATTTAATGCATCTTTTTAATTTATCATAAATGTTTAATTATATAGGTAAATTGACTAAATAATATATTGATATGATATATTAAAAGGGATATGTGACATGTAAATTATCAATTTTTCTGTCAAAACACTTTCAAAAAATTATTTATATTATTTCATTAACTCGTTATATTATAATAGAAAAAATTTATAACCGTATGAGAAAATTGAAATGGGAAAAAATATAGGGACAAATTGAAAAGAGACTAAAATTGTAAGGGATAAATTGAAAAGATACGAGGGCAAATTAAAACGAGAATAAAACAAAAAGGGACAAATTGAAAAAGATAAAAAGATAGGGGGTAAATAGAAACGAGATCCAAACTACAGGGGCAAAATAAGCTTTACTTTTTTTTTTTTTTTTTTTTT
>MKEJ01070336.1:0-20158 GCA_001753735.1 Embelia ribes | reverse complement strand
TTAAAATTGGTAATAAATTATACTTTGTATTAAATTAATATATAAAAAAGGAGAGGCACCAAATATTTTTAAATACTCTAGAAAATTATTTGTACAACTTATTTATAGAGGGAGGGAATATAATAAAGTTGTATTTAATTCCTAGATAAAATATTTTGTAGGCTACTTTTTGGAATTAAGATTATGTTTATTCATTAAGTATTATGAAAGCACCCTAAAGGTTTGGTTTTTTACAAATTTATTCCCAGAACTTCAGTTTTTCTCAAATTGCTCTGTTTCAATAAATAAATAATCAAATCAGTCCGGGGAATTGGACAATTTGGCTCTTTCCTTTCCCGGAAAGCTATATTGAGACAATAGTATTTAGAGTAATTTACACTTTGCCCCATGAGGTTTCTGATAATTCCAGAAACCCCCCTGAGATCCCTAAAATTACACTATCCACCTCTAAATTACACTATCCCCCTTGAGGTTCTACGTCTTTCAAGGGTAAAATGAGATGAGACTATTTCTCAATAAAACTTCCAGAAATTGTTAAAATACTCCTTAAATAGTATCCTTTATATAGTTCCTTGTTATAATTTGTTAAATAAATCTATTATGACACGCTAGTCTTAAAACACATGATGATTTGTATGTATTATAAGCTTTTAAATTAATAAAAAAAGGTATAAAGTAATGGTAATATGGTCATTATACATAAACCAAACTTGGATTATAAACGGGGAAAAAGTATAATTTCCAATACATTAGGGGATAAAATAAAATAATCAGAAACCTCAAAGGGGCAAAGTGTAATATTTATTTCATTAATTGATGCTACGCCAAAGTTAATAAAAATGAGTAAAATATTTTTCATTTAAATACTTGAAATAATTTAAGTACTTAAAAAGTAACGAAGTTTAAACTATAAAACTGTGTAAAATTTTTCAATTTTCTTTTATTGACTTTGAAATGTTTGTCTAATATAAAGGAAAAATGGTTTGAATTGTGGCCAATGTCCTATTTGATAGTTTACTAAAACATAAGAACTGAAATTGATAAAGAAACTTTGAGATGTCTAATCCTCGGATTGTTATTAACCATTGTCTAATTTTTGTGTTCATGTTTATTACGAATTTTTGCCTCCATTAACAAACATTTTTGTGAATGATTTATATCATTCCTTATTATTATTATTATGATTTTGCAGGTACACAGCTTATCTGAAGATGGCCAAGAAATTTAGAGAAACCAAGGGTATAATAGTAAATACATTTCCTGAGCTAGAATCCTATGCTTTGAGCTCACTCTCGGAGGATAAGTCCGTCCCTTCGATCTACCCCGTTGGTCCCTTGCTCGATCTCAAGGGCGATGGACAGAAGACAATGAGCTCGGGTTCTAGGGTAGTCTCGTTGCAGGGGATTAAAATACTTAATTGGCTAGACGAGCAGCCAAGCAATTCGGTTGTGTTTCTCTGCTTTGGCAGTGAAGGAGATTTCAGTGTACCCCAGCTAAAAGAGATAGCTATTGGACTCGAAGGGAGCGGGCAGCGGTTTCTGTGGTCGATATGTAAACTGGAGGATTGTACAGATGTTAGCGAGGTTTTGCCCGAGGGGTTCGTGCAACGGACGAGGGAGAGGGGGATAGTGTGCGGGTGGGTCCCGCAGGTGGAGGTACTGGCCCACGGGGCGATAGGAGGTTTCGTGTCGCACTGCGGATGGAATTCAATACTGGAGAGTTTATGGAATGGGATTCCAATAGTGACGTGGCCAATGTACGCGGAGCAACAGATAAACGCGTTCATGATGGTTAAGGAGTTAGGGATGGCGGTGGGATTGCGGTTGGATTATAGGAAGGACGGGGACGTGGTGGTGGCCGCGGAAGAAGTGGAGAAGGCGGTGAGGGAGGTGATGAAGGAGGATAGTGTGGTGCGAGAGAGGGTGGCGAAGATGAAGAAGAAGAGTAGGGCCGCGTTGGGGGAGGTTGGGTCATCGTTCGACATGATCGGACAACTTATAGAGGATATGTTGGGTCCCGACGTTTGATTGGTTCTTGAGTTTTGCGCAATACAAGTGTTTGTAGCAATCGGCTATGTTTCAACAGTTGTCTTACGAGTACGCGATTGCACGCAAACGCGTCTTTATAATATTGCAATTATTTGATCATATGTATGATGACTATATTTAACTTCTCCTATTACAAAGTGAGTTGTGTGTTGGTAATTTCATATGAATGCTTTTAAGCTTTTCATCAGAGTTCCCAAAGTTGTTATGTGAGTATAAGGCGCGGCGAATATATCGGAATTTTATAAGTATTATATACCAAATATTAAATTGATAAGAGATTAAGTATATAATATATATAGCACGAATATTAGACGGATTCTACAAAAATAAAATTCTGCTATTTCATTTAGGAGCTCTGCTTAGAGAATAATTAATTCTAAAATCTTTACTTTGTTATTTAAAATAATTTAGACTGGTGATTATTTTCACGTAACATATTTGTGCTTTGAAATTGTGATTTATTATCCCATTATAATTTTAACTCTTTTCTAGGGGAACGAAACTTTCTCTAAATTTTAGTTGTCCAATAGCTTATTAGCAATTTTTTCTCTATGTATTAAACATTTGTTGTGTATTATATATAGTGTGTGAACCTTTTTTTGTTTTCTCTTTTGTAGAAGCACCTTATTTGGTAGTTAGAAAATATTTAACATGATAAATTAAATCTTTAAATTGTGAAATGTGGCGTAAAACTAATGCAACGCTATGTATTTATAAAGCTAAAAATGATACCATTGGATCCGATGTATCTATTTATTAAATGAATAATATCAAATAGCATAGATCATTTCATATAACTCCTAAATAGAAGATTAAAAAGTAAATAAGGCCAATCAACTTTAACAAGCTAGTGCCAACAAAATATTCTAGTTAAACACTGCAAAAAATTTACAAAAGTGACACTAATAATCCCTTAATTTGAACAAGTGACATCGCTGATCTTATTTAATCTTAATCTATTATTCGAAGGATACATTATTGAATCTGATGCAAACCATATCTCTTTTCCAATAAAATTATTCAAGTTGAAATATAATAATTACAAGCAAAAGAAGGTTAGATTTAAGAATCGATTGTGATAATTAAATAATGGTAAACAATCAGCCTCATCAACAGCATCTCTTTACCTTCCGACAAAATGGGCTACAAATATTACACAATTATTAAGTTCGCAATTATTACTTTCTCTGTCTTCTTTTATTGGTTCTATATATTTTTTTTAAAAAAATAAGAAATATCAATTAATATTTATGAAATTCCAACTGTTTTTTTTCTTTTTTATAATATATCCCTAATTAATGCTATTCATTTTGTATAATTCACGCTGAATGAAATAATTTAATGTATACAATAAATATGAGTATTTTAGTAAAATAAATTTTTAACTATTTTTCTTAAAAAGGAATTAAACTGTAAATTGGAATAAGCCAAATATGAATAGAATACTATTAAATGGATTGGAGGGAATATTAAATTGAAATTGCCATTTTTAGACATTGGCTATATAGTAGTGGGGTTAATCAAGATAAAGAAATATTAATATAGTAATATATCCTGTGATCACTTGTTTGAAAACTATTTGATCGGTTTAAAGACACTCAAATCTCAACTATGCTTTTCTATTGAAAGAATATAAAATATCTGGATCAGATTAATGGCATGATCAATTTATATAGGCAAGGGAAATTTTTATTTTTATATGTTACAAGAACCAACAAAATGCTTCTAAGAGCTACTAATTGCAAGAACGTGCTTCACGTTGTGGGGATTATACAATAATTATTTTAGTACTTGACTCATAACGTATGTATGAATGTCTAATTGAGCGAAACTCAATGGACATCTTGTAATAGTTTTTTTTTATTAGTAGAATTACAAATAATGGTTCAGGCATCCATTAATATTTACTCTATTTTGTGATATTATGATATTTTTAATAATAAGTTCCTGCCCAGAACTTAAAAAATTTGGGAAAAAAAACATTCCAACTTCTCTCTCTTTTTTTTTCCTCCCCTGAGTGAATACATATTTAATAGGATAGTTTTGTCCTATTTTTTTTTATTGGCATTGCATATATAAACCGAATGATAATTGTTGATAAGAAATATAAGTCTAAGATGCGCCACATAAAATGATACATATGTATTTGTATATACAATCAAATATAGGAATTAATACCGTAGTTAAATCAAACTACCCGCTGCATATTTTGATTAATAATAAAAGTCAATGGCCAATGAGTTAAATACTAATTGACAGCTGTGCAGGTACTATATACTATAAAATTGACACATGTCAGCTGAAAAGACGGGTGAAAAAATTTATTCTCTTTCCACATTTAGTGCTTAACCAATTTATTTATTACTCTAACTGTCATTATTCCCGAACCTCTACTTGCTTAATTATCGGAGAGACAATCCCCCTGTCCATATTTCCAGATACTTATCAATGGGGAGTGTGTATTCGACCTGCAATTGGATATATACTTTTCAACTGGCGCCGTCTGTGGAAATTTATAGTAGCAGAAGATTTTTAAATTTCCGAACCCACTACTTTCTAAACAAACTTTAAAAGGAACATGTCGAGATCTCGTGACATCTAGAACTCCCCTCCATCAAACTCAACTCACATTGACAGATCTCTTCCTATTCACCAAACATCATCCAAAATTGCCAAAAATTCATCTACTATCCATTCTCTCCCTTTAACCTCAATGCCTCTCGACTTTATTACCCGAAGTAATCTCTTTGATCTAATCTTACTCGAGATACAGACGGGACTTAACCAACAAATAATAAATAAACTAAGCTCCTCCAACAACCCTTCACATCCTTTGGAACTGCAAGCCTTGATCATTTCCATTGTGTATGGACAAATTCAGTCAGCCCTCAGTTCCTCGGGGTAAACTATTGGGCACAGAAACAATTCCCTCCTTCCTATACCGGAGCACGAGCTGATGGCAATTGACCATGCTGATGAAGGGGTCCCTCCTGAGCTAACCTTAACAGCTGAACAAAATCCTGGCAACACTCGTAGCCCAGGAAGATTGGGACTCAGAGAACCTACCTCTACCCTCCCCACTATACCGAGCGTAAGGCAAGAGGCTACTTGAGGGGATTTTACTATTGTCAGAAGAAGAAGAAGATCCACTTCCCCTAGGGTGAATGATGAGCGAAGGAGGAGGACTCATTTCCTTCGGGCCTCAGGGCTTAAAACTACCAGTCCTTCTAACTTGACCGATCCTTCTCGATTAACCAGTTTCATCCCCTTTCAAGAAGATGACTAAGAGTATAACCAAGAGTATGATTCCGATGATGATGAAGAGTATTTCTCTAAACATGTGTCGGGTGTACCCCAAGGTCCCGATCCTATCTCACTCCATCAAACCTGAAGTGGTTTAAGAAACCAAGCTTAGTGTGTGCATAGCCAAATCAGATAGTTCGTATTGGGAAGTACAGACAAAATAGGTCTCAATTTCGTATTCTGCCCGATCCATATCATACGAGGCCCATCCAACATTCTTTGTTATCCCGAAGGAGAAGGTTCCCACCCCCTGAACCTCTCTATCCTCGAACGGCAATGGACGAAATAGGTTTGAACAAATTGTCTGTGGAATGACCCTATCTCCTTTAAGCGATGACATCTTATTTGAGTCAACCCCATGAAACTATAACCCCCCCGCCCCCCCTTCCCATGTACGATGGTATCTCGGGTCCAAGCATACATCTGATGTATTACCGACAAAAAATAGTCGTGTTGAGCTCCAATGAAATTTTTTTGTGCAAAATGTTCCCTTTCAACTTTGAAGAGGTAACCTTGAAATGATTGGAACAGGAAGATCTAGGGTCGATTCTAACATGGAGGCAGATTTTGGAAAGATTTCTAAGACGATTCGCCATAAATTTCAAAACCACCTTAGGGTAGGAAGCCCTAATACAAATGAGGAAGAGTCCTAGTGAAAGCCTACATGACTTCATTATCTGTTTTAGAAATATATATAACTCCATTGATCAAATACGTTGCCCTGATAATTTCTCCCTATGATGCATCACTGCCTATCTTAACCCACATGATGAGCTGTACGTCAAATTCCATTCAAAACCACCAAAATCCATAGACGATCTTCCTTCGTTTAGATAAGTACTCAAAGGCCGAAGAAACAAGGCTAAAAACTGTCTCTAGAGAGGGAACGAAGTTGGGGTATAGGAAAGAAGTCAATAACTTGGACAAAAACATACAAGAGATGATTAGAAAAAGGATAGGAAGTCAAATGAGAATAAGAAAGAATACAAACAAAGGGACCAAAGAGGGCAATGGGATCAGGGTCCCCAACACCGATTCAACAAGCCTAATGCTGAGATTTTCCATGAAATTAAGCGAAATGCATAGGTCACTCCACCTATACAACTAAAAAGCCTGTCTGAACGCCTATACAAAATTAAATACTGTGAATATCACCGGGATCATAGTGCAAAAGTTTACGATGGCAGTTGAATGTCTGGGCTAACAAAGGATATCTGAAAAGATACATCGTTGCACAAGAGGTGCTTCTGCCTCTACCACCTCATCATCAGCCCGCCCATGTTTTACCCAAAATGTTGACCATATATACTTCCAAATTGTTGCCCATAATACCAAACTTAGAGTACGCTGTTGACCGTAGGTTGCTATTTCAATAGTATGTCAACTCTATTTCATTACATGACCCACCTGGAGTGAAGAAGCAAAGGATGATGCAACAACCTATTTCGTTCAATGACACTGATTTGGATGATGTTTCGTTACCTCATAATAACGCTCTTATCATAATAGTTGTTATTCACCGAGTGGCAATGTTGCTTAGGCTCCTGGTAAATGGAGGAATTTAGGTAGATAATTTGTTCGCTCACATGTTACCCAAACTCAAAATCTCATTATCGGAACTATCTCCGGCCCTTGTGTCTTTAATTGGCTTCAGTTCCGAGCAAGTGAAGGCTTTGGGATGGATATGGTTAGATGTTCAAACAAGAAAAACCGAGACCAGGGGCCGGAGATGATCATCGTCAGTGCCCGGTGTTTGTCTTTTGATAAGTTCTTCTTCTACCTTCTCCTTCGGGCTTATCCCTGGTTCAGTTAAAGGAACTTGTTTGTAAAATGGAGTTTTCTGGGTGGTTGAAGTGATTTCAGCACGATGGGAGGGACATCTGTCTCTTTGATATTGGTTGAGACACAAATTTGTATGGTTTGCTTTCCTTGGATGGTTGCATTGATGAATTGTCTAAATTCATATTGATTTGCCCTGATAGTTTCAATTCCTCCAGGAATAGGGTATCTTAGCTATATAGCCAGGGTCTCCAAGGATTCTGTTGTACAGAGATGGGGCATAATCACTGTAAACTCCACCCTGGTCTCGGTTTGTCCTGTTTAAACATCTAAACATATCCATACCAGAGCCTTCACTTGCTCAGAACTGAAGCCAATTAAAGACACAGGGGCCAAAGATAGTTCCGAGCCCTGATAATAATGATCAAGACTCGACCCTACATGATTCCAATATGGTCCTTATATAGTTAATACACATTAATATGGGTCAATGATGGTGAAACCAGAGATTAGAGCTAACTTGTGAGATTTGAGTTCCAAACAGCGCGACTGTCTGGACCTAAACATCTGGACCAAGCCAATTTTGGACCTAGAGGTATGGACCAAGATTAAAGGTTGTCAACATTGGCCACGTCAGGACCTCGTAAATAGGACGTCCGAATGTGCATAGGCCGTCTTGTCCTGTCCTGATGTACTTGGGACTCCAGGCGATGCTCCGAAATAGCTCCAACTATACTTGTTTGATCCATAACTCCTTCCGGGTCTTTTCGCATGCATCCAAGGCCCCTCGGCTCCTTGGGAAAGTCTTTTCCACGTAGGAGGGATGCCCAACGCGATTCCTGTTCATCCTTGATTTATTTTTAAGTTTACGAGGTCTGGTATGTGCGTTCTCTGTATCTCAGCCTTTATATATGAGTTTGAGGTTTACAGTTAAGTTACACTGTGAGATTGCCAAAGTTTAGAAGTTGAAATGCCTTACTTATAAAACTATATACAAATACACTTTGGTATGTAGTAATGATGTTGCAATAGCAATTCTGCCCTTGAGGTATTGTTATGTTTAATTTTTCTTTCTTCGTGAGCCTATACATATCATTTACGTATGTACAAACTATGTTTAATGTAATTTCTGGAAAATTCTAGATATTATGCTTGTTGCTGTGAAATTGGAATCTAATATGTAAAATTTTCTGGTATGAGTGATATACCTTATTCTGCTAGTTTGAGCCACTTCATTGGTGTTTCTTTTTCCATCAGTCGATAAAAATGTTTGTGAACTAAATGCCATTCATATTATGTTTATTTGGATTATGTCTGTCTAGCATTTCTATGGCAATTCTTTTATTCATGTTCTTTTATGGTGGTATGATGAACATGGCTGGGTTGTGGGGTAATTTCCAACAAACTGAACAATATGTAGTTGTTGAGCCTTAAGTAAAGTTGTGTAATGCTTGTTCTTCCTACGTTTTCCTACCTTTTTGTTTTCATTCCATTAATAACCTCTTGCATTGAACCAATGCTTAGGAAATTCTCGCAACTCAGCTTGTAAAAATTACCATATTCTTTTGGAAATTATGAATGAGAGCAGATCCTGAAATCTGCAAGGAAAGGTGCCAGTATTGTTCCACTAGCCGGCCCCTTGGGATTAATGTTTGTTGTTGTTAGAAGCTTCTCAGATGTGTAGATCCTACAATTATAGCTATATATCCGTACTTGTGTATGCCTTTAATATTAATGACTTGTATATGCGTCGTGTGTATTCATTAAGATATGCAAATATCACAAAGTTAGTACTTCATTTTTTTTCGAAAAATCTTGATTACATTTGGTGTTATAAGGAGCTTGTGTATAAGTTGTTCATTTTCTGTTTTCGCTTAAATCCATACTGAAGCTACTCATGCCTTCTTTTTGTATTAATGTTCTGTTTTTTTGCTTGCAGATTCTGGTAACAGCATTTTCGTCTCTGCTGCATAAGAATTTTTCTTTGCACAATCAAGTGACTGAACTACAGGTAACATTTGAACCGAATCAACAATAGCATTTTACTTGCCTAATTATTTGCTTTTTCATGAATATTGGCAGACCAAGGTAGTGCTTGATATAATGCTCTCAATAGTTTTTAAGATTTATGCTGATGTATTTGCTTTGTGTATGACTTGATCTGCAAACTTCGAATTTCATGAATAGTGGGATAAATTGTACTTCTGTGCCCGTTCAGTACTTGTCAGTTAATTTTTAATGATTTTCCAAAATTAACCGTGATGTAGATCAGCTTTACACAGATGACTTTGAGACTCCTATAAACATTACCGGGCGTAGACTTTTAGAAGAAATTGTAATTAGCTTGCTTAAGCGTTTAGAAATCAATAATTTCACAAGGAAATTCAAACAGCTTGAGTTTTATTAAGCTATATATTTCCATCATGATTTCTACCTTATTGATCCCGTTAAATTGTTCTTTTCAGGATCACAATTCCAAACTCAATGTGATATTACAGGCTTGCAATTTGGCAGATTCTGCAGACTTTATACTGGAGGAGAGCAATCACCTTTTCAATAAAAGCATGAAAATCTGCGCTCTCATTGTCTCACTCACAATTTTGTCCATCCCTTTTATCTTCTTCAAGTATGTTGATCACGTTTCAAAATCGAAAAGATCATCCGACAATACTGCGGAAGTGTTTTTAAACAAGCAGTTGGCATACAGAGTTGATGTTTTTTTATCAGTCCACCCGTATGCTAAGCCTTTGGCATTACTAGTTGCAACCCTTTTACTAATATGTCTTGGTGGGCTAGCACTCTTTGGTGTGACAGATGACGGCTTAGCTGACAGCCTTTGGTTGTCTTGGACATATATAGCCGACTCGGGTAATCACGCTAATTCTGTAGGTATGGGTCCGAGGCTTGTTTCAGTATCAATTAGTTTTGGTGGGATGCTTATTTTTGCCATGATGCTTGGTCTCGTTTCTGATGCAATTTCCGAGAAGCTTGACTCACTTCGTAAAGGCAGAAGTGAGGTGGTGGAGCAAAATCATACTCTCATACTTGGGTGGAGTGATAAGTTGGTATAAATTTGTACTTATGTGGACCTTAACTCTAATGTGTCACATTCAGAATAATATTCACTTGAATACACTGGGATAATGCTGTTTGATTGTAGGGATCTCTGCTAAATCAACTTGCGATAGCCAACGAGAGCTTGGGTGGAGGGATTGTTGTAGTCATGGCTGAGAGAGACAAAGAGGAGATGGAAGTTGACATTGCTAAGATGGAGTTTGATTTCAGAGGAACCTGTGTCATATGTAGAAGTGGAAGCCCACTGATCTTAGCAGACCTTAAAAAGGTCTGTATGATCTTATCTAGCTGCAACGAGCATGTTTTGATAATGCTTCTTATTGATCTTATAAACTCAGTTTTAAGTGAAACAATGTACTTTTTAGTTTAATCAATCTTGAAATTAGGGGTTAATGTCTTGCATCTCCTATAAGGTATTTCACAGTTACGATTGTGGCCCTTCATTATGTGATGTTACAACTTTCAATGTCCATGTCGTTGGTAGCAACGACTGATAATTCTAATGGAGCTGGCCTTTTGTATACCTACTTAATGCCTGTGCAGACTAATATGAAGTTGACCTTCTGATGGAGTGTGAATACTAAGCGTTTCGGATTTGAGTAGGCCAAACAGAAACTTTTGGATTTTTTTTCTTTTGTTAGGCCAATAACTAAAAAACTGCCATGCACATCAGAGTAAATGAAGTTTTCTGAGTAATGTCCAAGAAAAATGGTCTGTGTTTTTTGTAACTTACTAACCTTTTGGTTATTAGAGGGCATTGGATTTCTGGGGCAAGAACCCACCTCCATGATCCTGGGCTCTTTCCAACTCTAAGACCATGATTGCTGTTGATTAGATGCTCTCCATGATCCTACCCACTTTTTGACGTCAGGATCATGGCTCCTTCCCTTTTCATGATCACAACAACATCGAACCTCTCTCTCTCTCTCTCTTGCGGTGCGTCTGTGTGTGTGTGTAAGGCCATTGGTAAGAGAAAGATTGATATTGGCAGTCATCTTTGTTGACATTTTGCTCCTAATTCCATGCCTTGCGTAAAAAGACCTAGGAAATGAGTTAGAAAATGAGAGGAACAGTAAAAAGAGTCTATGTTCTGTAATACTGGTCTCTGCTGTACTTAGTCCTTTTGGGAAGGTAGCAACTCATGCATTCGTTTGTAAAAAGCTTTGGTGAAGTGAGGTTGTAAATTGTAATAGTTTTCTGTATCATGTATGCCGCTTACTAACTGCACCTCGTTTATGTAGGTATCTGTTTCGAAGGCTCGTGCAATTATTGTCCTTGCTGAAGATGGAAACGCTGACCAGGTCAATGATGAAAATGATTAATCTTTACTTTGATCTTACGGAATGGTTGGATAACTTTTACTCTTTGATGCAGAGTGATGCTCGTGCTCTGAGGACTGTTTTGAGCTTAACTGGAGTGAAGGAAGGACTACGTGGCCACATAGTGGTTGAACTAAGTGATCTAGACAATGAGGTCCTTGTTAAACTTGTTGGAGGAGAGCTGGTTGAAACTGTTGTAGCACATGATGTAATTGGTCGCCTGATGATTCAGTGTGCCCGGCAGCCAGGCCTTGCACAGGTCAATTTATATCATTACTAAATTCTAGTTAATCGAAATAATATTTGTGTAACCATGCTTTCAGACATTTGTAGTGCATGCGTCAATTTTGACAGATATATCAGTAAGCCTAGCGTTAGTCAACTTTGTCACTAATTTCTATCTTCATTGCATTTGAAATTTTATGCATCTCATATCCTTGTAGGCTATATTTATCAATCCTATTGCTAATATTTTCTTCCTTGTGGATTGGGCTATGGCAGATTTGGGAGGATATCCTTGGGTTTGAAAACTGTGAGTTCTACATCAAAAGATGGCCACAGTTGGATGGCATGCAATTCGAGGATGTATTGCTCAGCTTCCCTGATGCTATTCCTTGTGGAGTCAAGTCAGCTTCTTACGGTGGAAAAATTATTCTTAATCCTGATGACTCTTATGTAATGCATGAAGGCGATGAGGTCCTTGTTATAGCAGAAGACGATGACACCTACTCCCCATCAACGTTGCCAACGGTGCATCCCTTTTCTTTATCACATATGTACTTTGAGTAAATTTCTTTTCTGTCTTTGCCTCTTTTTCTTTTTTACTGTCTTGTGCAAAATAGATAAAAGTATGTTATCTAGGAGTTAGATAGATGCCAAGTTCATTTGTTTTCTATATGCTGGAAGAAGCAAATCATTTAGATGAACTAAAGACTAAAAAGGCTGAGAAGTTGAAGAAGCTTGGCTTAACTAAATTTATTGAATTTTAATCAACATATCAAGGGAATACTTGCTCCCCAAAAACGATGCCAAGGGTATTTTTCAGTTGAGCTAATAATGGTGCTTTTCTTTCACTCACTTGCCCCACCTAGTAGAAACTGTGATTTTAATATGTGAACTTGTGAACAAAATGTCGAGGTCATGGGATCTTAGCTGTTTTGTCTTTGTAATCGCGGATCTTAGCTAAATCATTTGTTTATTAAATTGTATTGTATTGTATTGGTGTTTTTTTTTTTATGTAATATGTTATCTTGTGCTAAGTCTGATACCGCAGTGCTCTAGACTCTCAACTTGCTAAACAAGAGAGAAACAAAATAACATGTCACCAGTGTCCTGGCACTCTACAAAGAGATTCTTATCTGCTTTGTGCATATTGGGATCATTCCTACCATGGGATTTAAGTGAGTGGGGCGTACGTACCAGAAATAAAACTTACAGAAGTATAATCAATTTGACATTCAGGTCACAGAAGCTCCATTCATTCATATTTCCCGACCAGAAAGAGTGCCACAGAAGATTCTACTTTGTGGATGGAGGCGGGACATTGATGATGTGATAGTGGTACGTTCTGTCTATCAAAGCCTCTAATTCCTTTTTTTTTTCCCACCTTAATGCTGCAGATTTGGGGTGGATATTTGCCGAAGGATTACAATGATCCAAAGTCTGCTGAAAAGATACTACTGTGTGGTTGGCGCCGAGATATGGAAGATATGATTATGGTAATATGAGAAATGATCAACTGTAGCTCCCACAACTTCTCTCCCTCAACTATAGGAACATATGATGTGGTGGTAGCATTATGAGTTATGATTTCCTTTGGCTCATGGTTGTTGCTGTACAACCTATTTTCTTTTAATTCTCTTCCTTCATACATTTGACATAATGTCTGCAATATAAGAATTGAGATAAAGTTGCTTGCTTCAACCTGAAAACTCTTATCCTCAGCTATGGTCTTTTAGGTTTTGGATGCATTTTTAGCCAATGGCTCGGAGCTGTGGATGTTCAATGATGTTCCTGAAAATGAGAGGGAAAAAAAGCTTATTGATGGTGGCCTCGATACCGATCGTTTGCTTAATATCAGACTCATTAATCGTGAAGGAAATGCTGTGATACGCCGGCACTTGGAGAGCCTTCCATTAGAATCTTTCGATTCAGTAAGTGGAAATACCACATTTAATAGTGCATTTCTGTATCTTAATAAGATTATTCAAATTCAATGTGTTGGATGAAATGATTGTCGCCTTGCGATTGCTTGTCAACAAAAATAGTAACTTTTTCTGTGTTCATCTATGGAAGTATCCCTAAGATGTTAGCACTTTGAATTTGAGTGGCCTCATTTTGGTTAGGAATTAGATTCTCCTGCACCCCTACACCATGTTTTGGGTAACGTTTGTCAAAGAAGATCAGACAAAAGTAGCAATTTCCTAACGTGATTGTACTTTACATTATTTTCCTGTCACATA
The DNA here is from genome assembly GCA_001753735.1 of Embelia ribes. Classification (NCBI taxonomy): domain Eukaryota; kingdom Viridiplantae; phylum Streptophyta; class Magnoliopsida; order Ericales; family Primulaceae; genus Embelia; species Embelia ribes. The sequence goes on along the minus strand of MKEJ01070336.1, from coordinate 6,172 downwards.
GAAAATTCCTTTCGGAAGTCATAGTGTCTGGAGTTGTGAGCAATGGGTTTCAAGTAGCAAGTTGGGGAGTGCAACATAGCTTTATTTCTTATCTATTCTCAGTTTTGAAAATCCATTTCTTTCCCAGATCTTAATTCTAGCTGATGAATCAGTAGAAGATTCAGCCATTCAAGGAGATTCCAGATCTCTTGCTACTTTGCTATTGATTCGTGATATTCAGGTATTTTAAAGGGTTAACTTGATTCTAGTAACGGAACTTGAATGAATGACTTCCTTTTGGTTTAATTTATATCTCTTTCCCTTATAATTTGTATATTTTGTTCCTCTTCTTGCAAATACAATTGCATGCGAATTCTCCAAAATTTTAATATAAATAAATATATAAAAACAAAGAAAGAAAAAAAAAGGATAAAATAATAAATAAACAGTAATACTTATGAAGATTATATAATGACAGGATATCTGGTTCCTTGCATGTAATTTACAATAGCTCTGTCTCTCTCTCTTCTCTCTACACCACTATTGTTTCAGTTTCTAACATTCATTTAACCTAATTTATTTTTCATATCCATTTTTATCTTAAAACCATGCTTCCTTCAGCATTTTATGTTTCTGGTTATATGAGGGACTCTTTTTCCATTTTGATGTCTTGTTACATTTGAAGTGTCGGTTCTCTGAAAATGTTTTAACCATAGGCTGTTGAAGGAGAGGGATATGGGAAAGCTTTAGAAGCTGTGGACAATTGTCATTTACCATTTTACAGATGATGGGGTATCTTTTGTTGGTTGAAGAAGAATGAAGATGGTTAAATGGCACCCTCCATCTTTTAATAATAAGAGGGCTCATTGCAGTGTGGGAACAAGAGGACATTCACATGTCAGCAACTCTTCTAGGTTGTAAGGTAGACATGCTCCTGTCTAGGTAATTTGAATCAGTTATGGGAGCTCCCGTAATATTCATGAGAGACTTTACTGGGTTGATTAGAGAATGACTATTAGTTAATTGGTACAAATGTTCCCTTTTCTCTACCAGAGGGGTACAGGACTTTGTTCTCTTATGAAGAGAATAAGCTTTCATATGCAGCAATGGTTGTTAAGCATAAGTTCGGTGAAGGGGTTGGGCATAGCTGAGTACTCCTTATGGTGTGGTTTGTGTAAAACTGTTAAAGAGTTTGGGTATATTCAGAGTCATTCCTTCATCAAGGTGGGTAACAGGTATATAGTCCTATGATTTGACTCTTGGTGAGGTTGACTCTTGGTGAGGTAAAAAACTGAAAGTTTGTTGAGGCTATGGTTTTACATAACTCTACAATGGATCAATATTTGTTTAAGGTTGGTTATCTGACTCAGAAATGGTGGCTAAAACCTGGTTTCAGATGTCCTTATTTATTAATAACAGTAGTTTGATGGTGGATAGTGAGAGGTGTAAATCATCTGTTCTTCCACTCTGGCGTTCTTTGAGTTTTGAGTTCTTTCCTTGAGACCTTTAGGTCTCCAGGTAGATACCACCATTAATGATCTGGCTGATGTTTGGTTAACTTTGCCGTTCTATGATTTCGTTAGACATGTGAAAAACGTTTTAGGTTGAGGTCTCTTTTGCTTCTGATATATTAAAAGGAATCAGTTCAAGTGTGTGGACTGTAGAGGCAATTAATTTGCCTAAAAAAGAGACTTTTGTGTCTATGTTTTGTGGGGAGTGCTAGCTTTCTTTCTCTCTTCATTTTGTTTGGTGATTTACTTGTGTAGTTAATTGCTTCCTGTTAGAGTTAAGCACATTTCTCCACTCTTTCCTTGTCTCATCTAGTGTACGCAAATATGGTATTGGGTTTCCTCCCAGATGGTGTTTCTACTTTTCCTTTCCTACAATCTATTCAATCTAACGCACGTGACTCTCACATTCCAATGTGGAGAGTCAGGCTTACACAGCATTGTACCTACTGGAATAGGCAGTCTCAGTCCAAGTCATGATGGGTTAAGGATGATGAATCCTGATCATATGCAAAAAACATGGGTGCAAATATTGTCACAAAGTGGTATAACACTATTTTTGCAAGGTGCTGGAATTTGATTTCTAAGGAAATAGAAATCAAATCAGTTTTGCAGATCAGTCATGCTTGCCTATGGTAGTCCTATCGACGCCTTAATATTTTTCCAGAAAGGTTTTGTCCACTTATTGCCTTCTCCGCTTTTTGTAACAGATTGAATCAGATATAGAACCCAGACTGGGAGTTAAAGCAGAGAGAAGCAGTGATTTGCTTTTCTAATTTCTTGGATCCACTACATTAGATTCTGACAGCTCTCAACCTTGTTATTTAACTTGAGCTTCAATGAGGAACTTTTAGCTTAATATTTCTCTCTTACTTTGTAGGCTAAGCGCCTGCCATACCACTCAAGAATATCGCAAGGGCACAGAAGTAGCTTCTCACCAGGTTCATGGATAGGGGAAATGCAGCAGGCTTCAGATAAGTCTGTTATAATCAGTGAAATCCTGGACCCGAGGACCAAAAATTTGTTATCAATGTCAAAGATAAGTGATTATGTTCTATCAAATGAGCTAGTCAGTATGGCATTGGCCATGGTTGCTGAGGACCGCCAGATTAACGATGTACTGGAAGAGCTATTTGCTGAGGAGGTAAAGATTTCTTGCTGAAGTTTTTTTTTTTTTTTAAATTGTTTCAATGGCACCACATTGTTTTACTATACGAAATTTTTTTTTTGAATCAGACCTAGATATTTATCGTATCAGGACTATTACCAGGATCAAGACTATTGATTTTTTCCATATAACACTAAAATTGGGGAACCTTTGAGCAAGATTTCTTCCCAATTAACAGTAAAATATGATGTCTGTTTGAGGTGTTTAGAGGATTTTGCTAAATTTGCTCACACAGGGTGAATAGAGATTCTGTCCATTCAACTATGCTTTATTTTAAAATATATTAATAACTTCAGTTTCCCTTTCCCGCGTTTGAGTGCTTCAACTTAATTTATTTATGCCTTCGCCAACTTCGATATTCGGTCAACACGTCAAAACTTGTATAACCAAGTCAATAGATACTAACATTTACGACATAAAGTCCTTAAAAATATAAGTGGGTATATAGATGGTGAAATTTTTGTTTGGTCTGGTGAACCAAAGAAGAAGGTGCCGAAATATATTTGGTGTTAAAGTTTTGAGAACTAAAGTTTAAGAAAAACTCTAAAATTTACTCAAGTTGTTGGAGTGCTGTGGTAGGTGTTGATAGCTGGAGGATACTATGAATGGGGAATGGTTTTAGTGTTTTTGTCATGTTATAAATGTATGGTGACGTCATCTCTTTCCTGGGTTATAATTCTTCCTTTTCATCTTGATCTATAGTTGGCTCTAGTTTGCACCTGTCTAAAGTGACAATCTGCTAATGGTATATGATCCTGTTGATTACCTAAAGCATTTGTGGTAGTACTAATGAAATTTGACTTCTTGTTTTGTTGCCTTGTTTATTAAACAAGATCTCTTTGGCTTTACCAGGGGAATGAGTTGCATATAAGGCCAGCTGATCTCTATCTTCACGAGGGTGAGGAATTAAGTTTCTATGAAGTAGTGTTGCGTGCACGACAGAGGAGGGAGATTGTGATTGGGTACCGTATAGTTAATACAGAGAAAGCCGTCATTAATCCACCTGCTAAAAATGAGAAGCGGAGATGGTCGTTAAAGGATGTTTTCGTGGTAATTGCTGAGAAGGAATGACTCGAAAGTAAGATATGTTTGCTATGCACAATCACAGTGGAGAAAATTAGAAGCCAAGAAAATTTACGCTTGTATTGTGGCTATATTGGTGATTACGCAGGAGAAACAAAGGGTCTAAAAAGTGTGCTCCCTCCTTTTGGTGTACAATAGCATAGTGATAGCAAGAGTGTTTCTTAGTTAGAGATAAAATTGTACAGTAGCAGCCAATCAGGTAGCACGGAATGTAACTTGTTACATAACATGTTTCTTTTTGATATCGTCATCTCTTGAGAAGATTGGGTTAACAGGATCTGGAGTGCAAGAAGATTGGACTAACAGGATCTGTTGTGCAAATTGCACTCGGAGGAGGAATAACATCATTTTCTTCCCAAAATGGAATATGTTCCTGGATTGCGGATCGTTATGGTTTGCAGTATGATAATGGGAAAGTCTGTGCGTCAAGTGACTGGTATGCAGTACAATAGGGAGTTCTTTTGAGGTACTTATGATTACTGCATAATTTTTTATATGTGCAGTGTTGGTAGAATTTGGGCTAAACATTTTATGTGCACCTCGTAAAGATTGGCAGCACAAGTATATGTTGAATTTATGAGTTGGTCTCAGATTGACAAAGATGTGTGGCATTGTATAACGTATTTGTCTCCAATTTACGATGCATCCGTTGTTTTGGTTTTTTATTACCATGCAAAAGTGTCATGAATGTATGCAGTAAAAAGGAGTGGATCATGACTATATTCCAAAATCTGTTGTGTAATTTTATATGAATAGTAATTTGAACTTTACAATTTTTAATTTCCAAATAGGTTTTGAAATATAGTACTGTGATTGTTGTAAATTACTAATTTTTACCTTATACATTATGTTATGAAAAAAAGTGAAAAAAAAAAAAACAATTATCGAAACATTAGTAGCGGATAGTGCTACTGTCCAGATAGTAGGCATAAAATCCATCTCAAAGTTAGTGTAGATGAAGATTATTTAAGTTTCAATCTCATTTTCAGAATCATGTCGGTTAACATGCGAGACATGTATAAGCATTGGGTCACAAAAAGTTTGATATATATGCTTGAAGTTTCAAAATATAATACTTCTGCCCACGCTCATACTTTATGTTCCCTCACATGTTAGTTGTTTTCATTTATCACATAATTGTCGCATATTTATAGTCAGCAGCTTAAATGAAAAAATAGATGCAATTGGCACTTAACAACACTAGAACAAAAATGGTCTAGTTATGTTTCCAAACGTCGTTTAAACGCCAAAAATTATATGAAGACTTTCTAAGATGTTCTTCTTCAGCGTTACTTAACCATTGAGAACATTGGGACACATCGTTATGGCTATGCTAATTCAATCAAGAAGTGTTGTTATGACTGGCAACAATTGATAATTCAAAACATTCGAACTCAACATTGAAATGAAATTTAGGATTAAAAAACAACGAAAGAGAAACTACTCCCCTTGAGACTTCACACCATCAGAACTTGTAACAGAAGCTAAAAATACATCACAAAAATGTGACCGAAATAAAGTTTCCTCATATTGTTGAAAACTTCATGTACCAAACAAGAAGTGTTACGTCATAATTTATGCCCAACATAGCGTAAGCTTTTTAGCTATTGTTACCTTTAGAGCTTCCAGATCTTTTTGTCCCCATACGCCATTTTGAAATCGGGGATATCCACCGCAGCTCCACTCACAAGTTCGCAGAAATGAGACCACAATGGTTTCGTCGCAAGACGCAAGGCCATATACACCATCCTTTTTTGATGTACAAGGTGAAGCGTTGGAATAGACAAGTGGGGCAAATGGCGTCATTAAAGTTAAAGTCTTTAACGACGTAGGACATACTAGACTCATGCGGATTGCCTTCTGTAAATTTGTCGGAGTCACAAGAATAATACTTTATTGCTTCACGTGGTGTGCTTTGAACTGTATTTGGCATGCAAAATGGTAAAAATAAAAAAATAGCTACAACTGTTCCCATTCTTGAAAAACTTACCGTTCCACTTTGTTAGTATTAATTGCGGTAAACAGAATAATTTATTTAATTCACATCTATAAGAGGTATTAGAAATACCTGCAGCGGAAGATATTGGATGGAACAAACGTCTTGAATTACTAGCCCACGAACGTGGTCTGATTTGCTTTCCACGCGATGCACGACGGATACCAGAGTCGTCTGCTATTTTGCACATCTTCCAAATCCCTAGAATTTTTTATGGCATCCTAAGAAAGAACCAGCGAGAGATATTTGCGTATCTATATTAATTATTTTTTGAAACGAATAATGGGGAGTCATATATAAGAGGATATGGACAATCTTTATCATACTTAAAATATGATTCTATACTATATTTAAGTTAACCAAGTCAATATTGGAATATCTCTATATTTATTACATAGATAAATTATTTATATAGAAATCAACATATTGATATATGTT
>MKEJ01070315.1:0-10665 GCA_001753735.1 Embelia ribes | reverse complement strand
TAGTTGTTTTGTTGAGTATGGTTGGAGATGCTCTAAGGTGTACTATAGTTAGGGAGGTGTATTCTCATCAAGAAATTTGAGGGGCCAACGCCCCCTCTTGCACTATGAATTCTCATTTTTATCGAACACAAAAAATAGCACACATATGCCTTATCAACTAAAAACTCAAGCTTGATCATTTGACATTTGAAGAATCATCCAAAGTTCCTTTTTTCAAGAGGTATTGGGTCCACACATTGAAATTAGAAGGTAAGGATTATATAATATCTGTAGACATATACAATTGGGCTTTTGTTTGGTGCAAGTGCATTAGTAATACTTCTGTACTTTTTACTTAAAAGTAAAATATGTTGTTTGTTTACACCAATAAAAGTAAAATATTTTTGACTTAAAAGTACCAAAAGTATACTTCTGCAGAAGTAAAGATTTTATTACTTTTTCCAAAAAAAATATACTTCTCTCGTATTTTACCCTATTACTAACTACTTTTCACAATTCCAAATAAAAAAAAGTATACTTTTTTGAATTTCTACCAAGGACACAAACATTACTTGTAAATATTACTTAAAGTATATTTTTCCACCTCCAACAAAAAAGTATACTTTTGTACTTTTAAGATACAACCAAACGAGCCCGTTGTATGGTCTCCATCAAAAAGTAGTCTTTTTTTTAATTCTCCATACTGGATAGTTCACACGTCACATTTATCATGATAATAATAAGAGAGGCAAATAAAAGATCAGCTGAAGAACAAGAGAGAATAAGCATACCATAAAAGGCCTGTATATCGCACCTATTTTATGGAGGTGCTTAGAGTTGTTTTGACAGTACAGTATGAGAGTGCTTTGTTCAGTCGTCGACCTGCTGGCAAACAAGTAGGATTCCTATCATTTGGTTATTACGATGCCAACAAGCCAAACAAACCAAAATCTTAAATGTACCCTGACTGAGAATGTAAAGGAGAACCACATAATTGGCAACCATTGCAGATAAGATCTTCGGCTAATTTTTCATCTCCAGTTATACATAGCCTTCTGCTGACGAACATCCTTTCCTCGGATGCTTTGATAAGCCCCGAGTTGAGTGGTATAAATAGTTCACCAACAGATGCTAAGAAAGTAGCTTTGCAAGAATGAGCCAGTTGTAACACTCGAGATAGCGAAAAACAATCCTGAGAGACTCTCTCTTCGTGGACTTTCCAGTTGATGATATGCTGCGTCACATCATAACCAGTGGAGATAAATCAATAACGTGTATTGGAGTGGAGACATGGAGATAGATAGGAAAAGGGCCTTATTCATTATGGTTTTAACGCATGGAAAGTTATATGAACTAGCAATGTCAAAACACAGTGAACTGTGAACTACAGTTTCACACCTTTCAAAAAAAAAAAAAAAACACTACCTTTTTTATATAAATCTCGGAAACAAAAGTTTATCAATACCATTATGTATATGTTGCAACTCTGGCCAATATGCCTTTATGAGCACAAAATATGTGAAAATATCAATACAAAACTCAAGAATACCGATTATTATATTTTTTTTTGGAAATTATTAACGATTACCAATTATTATGTTGCTTGCAACTATTTGATAAGTTAAAGAAAATCATAATGATTCCCAAAGCTTTTGCCATTCTTTTTTGCGACTTCTTGTACACAAAAAAATTTTAAGTCGGGAGAAATACAAATATTAATCAAAATACTGATCAACTTTAGCTACTGAAAATTTCTGAATGCATAGGAAAACTCCATCCACATCTGTTAAGACAATCATCATGCTAATTTATGATAAATTGGATAGCACTCTCTTCGCCATCATAGAAACCCACTGAACCTAACGTTTTTCTATTCAGCAGCAAGAGGTCTGATTGGAAAAAGATAATTATCTGCTAAGCCAACCGTTCTTCAGAAAGTTATGTAGGTTTTTTGTTGTCTCTGCCACCAATACGACCGACACATGAAAATATCAAAACAAAGAAGTCACCTTATAAAAGTAATTGATTGGAAATCATTTTCTGAAATAACTCTCAGCTAACAATAAGCTACAGTGGAAAAATCAAATGCATGGGTCAAGAGTTGCTGAAAAGAACCTGGAAACTACTCATTGTAACTAGTTGCCACATATATATTAGTTAGAAAATAATAGATGACCCTTGTACCTCCCAGTAAAATAGAAGCAACATAACAAGCATATGCAAGAAAAAAGACACAAGCAAAACTAGAAGGTGGAGAGAATACTTGATATCTGTGTGGTGCTGCATAATGAATACTAGATCCAGTTCGATGCACCCATTCGATAACTTTCCTAAGCTTTTCCTTTGTTTGCAGTCCAGCTCTAGATGAACCAATGATGTCATCGACACCTTAAGAAATGCAGATGATATGTTAAGTTCCATCTGTCATGTTAACTCGAGTATTTGATGTTGTGCTCCAATAATTAACAGCCTTTTGCATGCCTCACAATTCACATCAAGTCAAATGAGTGATCTTTAAAACTGCCCTCTAATGTTCTTATCAAAGTTCAATTTCAGCTTTAGCATAGAATATACAAGCATCCTTAATCATTGACTTATACCAGAAAAACTAATTATAAAACGTGAATAAGTAACAGCAGCAAATATCTGTTCCACTTTTGTAAGGTAGTTACTCACAAAAAGTGGTAAAATAAGAGCAAAAATTGAGCTCACAAAAAGGGGGAGAGAGAAAGAAACTCACCAGCAGCTGGATTCTATGTTGTATTTGCGGGAAAAAAAATCAATAAATGAATGATTTCACCAAATAGTAGAGGTGGAAAGAGATAAATAGCTAAGATGATCGCACCAGGTCAGTGAAGCAGAATTTAGAATTATGTTAAAAGAAAGTATACCTTTTGAAGTCTTTAATTCCTCAGGGTGGACTATACACTGTAAGGATGAGCATTGAACCGTTCTAGCTTCGACAATCTCGTGAAACTTGATAATCCTGATATCTAAAAGAAAAGTCGATAGCATTCTGTACCTTTCAACGAAAACTGACAGTACAATAGTGTGCCGGAAACAAAAATTAGTCTCACTGATAATTAATTAGCATTTTGAATATTTAATTTCCAAGTGCTGATTTTGCATCTTAGGTCATTCATACATGTTGCAACTTGTAGCAAAAGAACTATGAAGAAGTACAACTGTGAGTGACAACTAATGTAAATCTCATGATCTTGCCTCTTGTTCTCTTTCATGTGGATAAACTTCCTCCGGGGCTACTTTATCAGCAAACCTCATTGGCATCTTCAAAAGCATAAACAAAGCATTTAACTTTAAGGACATCGGATCAACTAGAACAAGAAAACCCTAACATTATACCTTAAGTAATGAATTTCTTCAATAAAGAGCACATATTCAAGAAGCCATAATCCCTATGCTTGCATAAAGAGAGTAAAATACTTGTTGTAGTTATGCAACTATTTTATTTATTTTCCTTCCGCTACCACAAATTTAGACAATAATGTTTATGCTAAACGAAATTCATCAAAAATAGCCAGTAAAATGGCGATGCTTGCAAGATAGACGGCAGATAAACCAAATCAATCACATAAAACCAACGCATAAGAGTGTGTATTAGTGAACCAATCGCTTAGAAATAACTTGAACAAACAACAAGGAATGCAAAAATGGTCTTACTTTGCAGCAAAACTATGCTGCCGGAAACTGCCATCGATGCCATCTCCTTTTGCCAAATGGATACAGAGAAAAAAGGGCGTGTATCATCGCCAACTTGTATATCAGTCCTAACAACTTCCATTCCTTTTGACAGCTTATACTGCAAAAGTATTAAAATCAACAATTGCACAATCAATTAAAGAGATAACAACCTTACATAAACTGGAAAAAAAATGTCAAAAGCATATGGGGAAAAGAAAATAATCCTCACTCGATATTTTAAACACCACCCACTCTAAAGCGGTTCTAAATTTTAGGAATTAAATTTTATGGGATATTCAATCCAATGTATCAAATGTTACTCAATCCCTTAAAAATAGGGGATTTGCTACAGTGATCCCCTTAAACTATGGGACCACTTTCATCCCATTACTATTTTTGAGCATAGGCCGTCTGGTGAGGACATTTCCAATATTTGAACTCTATTTTAAAGGTTGAGCTATAGGGTTTAAAATATTTTGGAGAAAAGAATAGTTATATTGGTTGGGATGTCCTTACAGTCTTTTGAGGTTAAAAAAACGAAAATCTCCGCTTTTCCTACCTTCCAGTTTCTTTTTCCCCTCAATTCTTCATAAAACCAGGCACGAATCTATGTTATAGCATAGGCTTTCCTGTTATAGCATGCATGGTTACCTCTGGTGACCCCTCCTATTCTTCATAAGAACCTTCCTACATGTTTTCCCCAGTTGTCTCATACAGGTTCTCCTCACCTTCTCGTTCACACTCATATAATGCAACTGAATCCAGTACAAATAACTTGGGATTTTTGCAAACATGCTTGTAATTCCATTTTTCATCACATGTAAAACATAATCCCTTAGCTTTTCTAGCTTGAATTTCAGCATGACTATATCTTCTAGGAATATTACCACCGGTTCCTACATTCTTGATTGGTTTTGTAGTCTTTTCTGGTAACACAAATCCTTTTGAGGAACTAATATTTGTATTACTCTTGACAATCTGATTACTAAATTGTACAGGATTTCTAGTACTCACTTGACTTCCCCCATGGCTGGCTGATTTTGAAATAAACCCTTCTTTTAAATTCTCCAAATTTTCTTCTTTCAATTTGGCTAAATTATAGGCAGCCATAACAGATAGGGAAATAACATTTAAATTCCAACACTAATTTCATCTTTTAGACCGCTCATATAAATACCAAGTTTGTATTCATTACTTATCCCCATCACTTCATTACAAAGTTCCTCAAACTTAGTCTTATAATCTTCAATAGATGCAGTTTGATTACATCTAATAAGTTGATCAAAAGCAGATGCATACATATCATTGCCAAATCTAATTTTACTAGCAGCACACAATTCAACCCATGTATTGATAGCACCATTTATCAAACATTCTTGATACCAAATTAGAGCCTTTCCTTCCATATGAAAAGTTGCAATCCCCAACTTCTCTCTATCAGTTAGGGTTTCATACATGCTAAAATATTGCTCAACCTTAAAAATCCATTCTTTATAATTCTCACCATTAAAATTTGGAAATTGCAATCTTATAGATTGCACATGATGGCCCTTGTGTGATTCTTGCATATCATTCTTATACATTTTATGCCCTGGATGATTAATTTCTTCTTCATAATCCCTAACATGCACATTAGAACAACTAGGATATGAATGAGGGTTTCGATTTAACTCTTTATAATGATCTTGTATAGATGTAATTTGATTCTGCTGTGAATCAATCTTGCTGGTAAGTGATTCTATCTTCAGATTGGTTTTTTACATTTCTCTTAGCAACAACCCAAGCTTGCCCTCAAAATTATCACTTCTTTTCCTTTGTGAGGATGCCTCTGCTTGTTAACTTTTAAGTCGAGTGTCTGCCATGGACGTTTAGAAATTTTGAACAAGATCTCTTAATCGGTATCTTTGCTCCGATACCAAATGTAACACCCTACTTTTTGAAACTTAAAATATGGAAATCAAATGAGCTTCTTTGAGGGAACTCTTCCTCCAATTTCACGATTGTGAATATTTGAGATTTTAAAAGACATAGCCCCCTCTCAACTCGTCTAAATCCTTTTATACCAGTTCAGAATATTACATCAATCCTAAAACTAAATCACTTACAAATAAACAGTTACACTTGGATCACTGCAACTACCAAGTCTAACTAACTTCAATTATTCTGTTGCAGACCCATTTATACAGATATTGTTCTTGATCTTGGGACTAAGATATTGGGCCTAGCCTTGAATGGCCTAATTGGTACGCCGGCCTGTAAGAAATCGGCATGAATGTCAAGGTTGGTAGTCAAACATCTGAACATATGTATTACACACCTCGATCTTGTGTTAGACAGTTGTCCGTCACGCATTGGGCCACGTTACTCCCTTGGCTACCCTCAGATCCTGAGAGTGAACGGCTGAGATCAAGCTTCCCCACACTTGGCCCTTGACTGGCCACTTCTCTCAGCGCACCACACCTACCTCGGGTTCACAGTGAACCTTCATCTCATTTCTGATGTTCACTCACTGACTAACACATTGGTTCCCATCTCTTCTCTCTCCATAACTTGTAATTCAACACCATTCATGGAGTTGTTACAACCACATAATTTAAAAAACCCGGCTCAATATGGAATATTTTAGTATAAAACTTTTTCATAAGTGGTTTTAGCCTCCCAAATCGAGATTCAACCCCTTTAAAATTTTCTAAGATGTGAAGCCACCGCATTTTGAATTCCTGGCTCCTGCCCTGCATAGAACCTAAGGCTTCCTTTCTCTTTGACACGTTCGACACAGCCTCGATAATTCGTACGGGAGAAATGATCACAGAAAACCCGAAAAGGTATGCATATAAATTCCATGTTCATCAGAAAAATAAGAGAGAGAGAGAGAGAGAGAGGTGACCATTATAGGAAAGGGATAGGGTTTTGTAATTTTATAAATGGAGGGAAATTTTGTAAGTTCTCCTATTATTTAGGAATTGATTAAATTATATTTGATATATTAAATATGTGGTGCCTTTGTTATTTTATGGTGGTGCCTTTAATATTTTTTTTATTCAGTTTGCCTTTAGCCATTTATGCGTTGTCTTTAGAATTGCCTAGCCAAAATGGTTGCCATGGGGTTCAAGCTTGAGTCCTATTTTATACAGCTTGGGACTTTAACTACTTACCCAGGGCACAATTGCAATGACTATTTTACACCAGAAATCATTAATTCTGGAAAACAAGGAGGGCACATGCCATCCCTTATATGGATGTGGCTCTGCCCCTACTCACAACCCGTGTATCACGCGGGTTATACCTAAAAATTATTAAGAATTTTATGTATACAAGTACGTAAGAAATTACTTTATATATCCACATCAATTTATACTGCCAAATGATTACCACATAGTATAAAATCTCTATCCTTAAAAAAAATTCCAATTCAACCGCAATGTTGCAACAAAAAAAAAAATTGTAATTTGAAAAGCATCTTACTTCTTCACGTAAGGTTATTTCAAATAATGATGTAATAATCGTAATTACACGTACTACATTTTTGGGATGATGAAAAAATTGCAATTTGAAATTATGATTTTATGCGGCCAATTATCAAAACATCGTATCTGAAACTCTTTTCTCGTTGTGAAGGGTCCCTTTATAATTCTGAATAAGATATAGACTCTCGATGGTGAATAGTTTAGTTCCAAAGATGAGAATGTCTTTCCTCGAACCACAATCCTCAAGTCCTCCTTCTTCTTCTTCTGAAGTTGACTTCTGCCGCTTAATGGTGTTTCCCAAAGCTATCCTTTGGTACCTGAAAGTGTGGTCAACGGATTACCCATAGACTCTCTAATACTTAAGTAAGATAGGGTTTAGATCAGGATAAAGATAAAATGTAATGTGATTAATGATAAATATTAAATTATATAATAAATGTAGAGAGAGCAAGTAAAGTGTCTTTTCAGCTGATAAGTAATAGTATTTATAATGCACAGTACTTGTATAGTTGTTAAAGAATATTACCTTATTAGTCTCTGAATTCCCTGTTAATTGAAGCGTGCGTTAGAAAGTTTGTTCTAATTACAGCAATGGTTCCTAGGTTTTATTATATATATAAATGCATACTTATCAACAATTCCTCAACTACTTCGGTTGTATTTCCAATGTGATCATCCTGAAAAGAAGCTTGTTTAGTTTCAAATGGCTGGTTCAGACCTCAAACTTGTAGCTTCTGTTATTGACTTTTGAATTTTTTACTTCGGGTGTCAACTTTTGGCCACTGATCTTTTGGATTCAAACCCTAATTTCCTACTTTTGGCTTCAGGTTCTGGATTTGTTTAGAGAAAAGGTTTCTTAAGGTACAACATCTTTTCACAACTATCCCATCATAACATTTAATGTAAGACCCAATAAGTTAGAATGAGTAGTTTCAACAACTAATAATTCATTAATTGTCATAATAAGATTCAAGTTTGTATTTGGTTGAGTTGTTCATCTATCTCTTCCTTTATTCCACTCATTTCACTCACGTAATCAAATACAACAAATAAATTTTTAGCAAAGAGAAAGGTGAGAGAGGGTGCTTAATTACCTTGATCAAGATTTGATCATTCCGAGAGCAAATTAAGGCGGAAAGGGGCACTAACTTCAGTTTTGGCATTCTAGATTTGTTCTCATCATTTTGACATAATTGTTGCTATCATTTCTTTGTGAAATTCTAGTAGTACAACCTGTGAATCATTCAGTTTATATTTGAGGATTCGTTTGTTGATTCTGATTTTCTTATCTTGCGATTTGTCGCTTCTTTTTCTTTTAGGAATCGAGTTCTAGGTAGCTAGTTTCGGAAATTTTTCCGAGACTTTCGAGCTACCATTTCATCGTTGGATTAGGTACACTCCAAAATTTGAATCCTATGCTACTGAACTAATGAAGAAAATGCTCGTTTTGAAGTTGTTAAGACCGATTAAAAACTTACATGAAATCGAAGTTGAATTTTTATCTTCTCTGAAAATTTGGTGCGATTTGAGTATTTCAGCCACTAATTTGACCTATCTACAATTCAAATTAAATTATACTCGAAACATAAAAGTTGTAGATAATTGAGATATATTTCTAACTTTAAAGTTTGGGCTAAAAAAAGTTATTGTTTGAAAAATATAGCCTTAATATTGAGCTATTGTCAGTTTATCATTGCTGCAATCTGAATATTTTTGGATCTATTTTGACTCTTCTACGATTTGTATTAATTTGTTCTTAAAACATGAAATTTGTAGATAAATAAAAAATTCTTATAAGTGTAAATTTTAAGCTTAAATGGAGTTACGGTTTTTGATATATGGTCAAAATATCGAACCGTCAACCCTTAGACAAATTTGAAAACTTGTTTCAAAATGGTATAAAATTAATTAAAGATAATGTAATGACATAAATTTGAGTCTAAATAGACATGATAATATTGTGGAATTATTGAACACGAATATATTATTGAAAGGAAATTTACTTAATCATAAAATGGGATTAAGTAGAAAAATATATATTTTTGAGAAAAAGAATAAAATAGGAAAAATACGCTAAACGCCAATCTCATCGACAACTCAGTCCACAATATATCAATATCAGAGTACACAAAAAAGAAATCTATACTATAGCCTGCATACAATCTTTATATTGAATCAAGATAAATATTTAGCTTGCATACAACTTTTATATCAACGCATAGTAAACACCATGTTTACTATATACAATAACGAAATGCTTCAATTATACAACATATTACACAACGTTCTAGCCTAAATATAATCTGCCACTGAAGGATATAACATAGTATAATATGTCAAAGGGTACAACTACTACAATACTAAGCCTCAGAAAATAAACAACATGAGGGTGAGGAAAGAAAATAAATATCAAAACGAAATCTGCAACTTCAAACTAAAGCTGTCATAATATGAATAATATCACTCGCCCAACTCAAGGACGGTTCTTGTCAATATTCGAACCTATATCACAATTATGAAAAGAATTGTACAAATTAGACTCTAAATATCAAGTTAAACATGATGCTATATGGTTTCTCAAATGTAATGAATGCACCAAATAGGGTATGAACGTGATTCAATATATGCTAACACATGCATACCGACAACCCTCGCCAATACACCCGAGCACAACTCAAATAAAAATTTGGAACTGGTGTCTATTTCATTTTCCAAATGCTGTTATGACTCGTCACCTGCATGGTAACGCCTAATCGTAACCTTTATTGATCATTCGCCCGCATGGTAATGCCTAATCAAAGATAAATCCCTGCGCATGTTTTTAGACTTTCACAGTAAGGTGCCAGGTCTTCTCTTTAATTTAATTTCCTCGCAAAAATAGTTAACACTTGTCCCAAAAAAAATGAAAGGACTCAATTTCCAATGATATGTAATACAACTATTAAGTTCAACAACGCATTAATAACACACACTTTTTTTTTATTCAAAACAATGCATAAAAGACTTTGCCTTATCCATGCCATTGCATTTTGAACACCGCATTTCACATTTCATTTGAAAATCCATGCCACTTTCAAGAATACATTTTCCATTTCAAATAAACTATTTCCAATTTCAATTGAAAATGCTATAACACCACATAATGTCATATTTACTTCTAAACACATGATGATAAATATGAAGTATTAATCATAGCAATATGAATAACACGTAAACAATCCAAAAACATAATCATGTAAATTACACCAAAGGTACAACATATAAACTCACAATTATATTGTTATTTCGAAAACTACTCGTACTTAAAATAAAGCTAGAAGTCATCCTGAGACTTCCTACGCAAAAGTCCCAATTCGTCTTTTTTTTTTATCCTGCAATATGATCTAACCAACAAACCCGAATCACCTCGCTCCTATATATAAAAATGATTTACATGCTAAAAGGATCAAGATTATCAAGTTTATTTTTCATGTATGAATGGGCACGGAAAATGAGAAATTATAGACAAGAAAAATGG
>MKEJ01070302.1:0-11144 GCA_001753735.1 Embelia ribes | reverse complement strand
GTAAACGGTAAGAAAGTAAAATATGAGGCGCAAGATTAACATGGTTCGGTCTCAAGTTAACATAAGTTTAACTTTAGCTTAGTTTTCGGGGCTAATACAGGTGTATGCTTTTATTTATATCAAGCAAGAATTACAAAGTGGTACAACATATAAAATAAAACTTGTAATATTGACCAACCAGGTTCCATCCCTCACTTATGTTATCCTTTATCTGTCCTTTCTTCGCTGCCTTTTCCATAGGATTTCTAGTTGATGTTGAGCCTCTTTGTCAATATTAGAGTAGTAAAATGGTTGAGAGAATTCAATAACCAGTTTGCCATCCAATTATTAGATTTATAACACTCCCACGTTGATGATCAATACATATTAATTATTATTATTATTTTTTTATAATAATCCTTCTTTTGTCTCTCCTAGATTTCATATTGGTCTCTAAAAAGCAGATGCAACAAATGTTCAATATAGAAGATTCACTAGTTTACATGATAAAGCAATTACCTATTTAATTCGATCAACAATTTGTGATCAATTGCCTTGCCCGTATACTCAGTCACCATTCCAATAAAATTATATAATAGTTTGTGCAAAATTTTATCACCCATTGGGTCGTGTTTTTTAAGGTGAAAGAGATTCATAGTGTTGTCAACTACCTCCAGGTCTCACTTTCGAGCTTCGCACAAAACACAAATAAACCCTTCTCATATTTTTTTTCATTCATTTCTATTCTTCTTTTCTTTCACGTTTTCGAACAATCAGATATTAGTTTCCCAAAATGTTTACATTTTTAGGCATTACGCAAATTATGTCATATATAGCGCCAAGAAATTTTTATAAGAATAATCACATTTGTTGTTGGTATATAAAGTTTACCCATGTGTAACTAGATATAAATCTTCTTTTGCTCGTATAATTGGAGTAATAACCAAAATAATCTCATTTAAACACATTCAGAAAATTTTTCTTGTTAATCAATAATAAGACCGATCTCCCCCTAATTGGGAGAAGTATATAGCAACCAATTGTAATTTCAACACTGTTAGTAACTTTTTTATGTATCATTGTTGCAAATTGATGAAAGTTTTTATCCCACATTGAAATTTTATAAGAGTTGTCATACCTTTATTAACAAACAAACCACTAGCTCAATAAAAGTATGTTTAAAAGTAGAGGATTCTCAAATTTGATCTCATTGTACGATGAAATTTGGAAACACTCATCTCTAGACATGTTTTGTGACTTCTAATTATGAAATTGTACAACTCCAATTTTTAATATATAGGCATATTAGCAGCTTTAATTTTGTACTTTATATATTTAATATAATTGAGCAACTTCTTTATTTTCGTTAGTTATTTCTACTTTTTCAAAACCGATGAACAATATAGCACCAAAAATTGGGAATCTCATGATCACACTTCAAAATTACTTTCGCTCCATAATTATAACATAATCAATTAACTTCAAGAGAGAAAATAATCATGCATCTCCTTCATCATTGACTCAAATTCATATGCAAGGGATATCTCTAATATGCCAAACTTTGGTCATATCTAGACTAAGAACCCACACTTACTAATGTATCGTTATTTACATCCGCTCACCTTCTACCATTCATACCAAGATATGTAGTAGAACTGGTCGGGGGTCCTTAGAGTCATCATATGTATTTCCAATGTGAATTATGCAAAATGGTGATTATCATTAACAAATTTATTTTCATTGGGTTGGAGCCATAAATTAAATTTGAATAATATATGGTCAAGCTTAATATTTTATAAGTATAATTATTAATTACCCTCAATACGCTAGGTGATTATCATTAATAAATTTATTTTCTTTCGGTTGATGCCAGAAATTAAATCTGAATAATATATGGTCAGACTTATGATCTTATAAGTGTAATTATTTATTATTTTTAATATGTTAGAAAGTGTAATTATTCACCCTTTAGCATCTTGAATTCACTCCTAAGATCCATACTTTAAACCCGAAAAACTCTCAAATTAGTAATTAATTCATTTATAGTTAAAATATAAAATCCCAATCCGTTGAAATATCTCCCTTTGCAATCATGTGACTTGATAATCAATAGCTGTCAACATCACCAGGTCAGCAACGGGGCCAGCATTTCATGATCCCTAGTGGCTTCCACTAATTCTAATAGGTCCAGATCAATCTTGCTGTAATTTCTTTCTTATCATAAATTTTGCAATTTGCTTTCTAAACTCTGGCCCATTTTTCCGATCGATACTCGTGTTGATAACTTATTGCGAACATACTAGAAAGCAAATATAGCAAACTGTATGAAAATAAAATGGACAACTTAAATTTTACACGGTTCACCCTCAAGGTAGCACAAATTTAAGTTAAACTTAGTTCATGGAGTTAATATCAATGTGTACTTTTATTCATATAATTGAGGGATTACAAAGTGGTATAACATATAAAATAAATTTTGTAATCTGAACCAGACTGACTCTATCCTTCACATATTTTCTTCTTATTTGAGCACTTTGTCGGATACCTTTTGCTTGAATTCTATAGCTGAAGTTGAGCCTCTTTGTCAATGTTATAATTAGCAACATAGTTGAAAGAATTCATTAACGTATCAGATGTATTCATCATGTATATAACAATTTTTATTTTTATTTCTGTGTATAGGTGCTATTAATTTGGTTCAACTTGCTGTAGACAACCGTTGGGACATTTTGATCAAATCAAATACCTATTAACTCGTAGATTGTCATTCCGGTTTGAGATGAGCAACCTGAAAAACTAGAACCACTACTCGCTTGTCTTCTGAACAAAAGTGAAAGAGCACATATTATTGTCAGAGATGGCTAAATACACTTTACAACAGCAAAAATAAATAAATAAAAAACCACTGGCAAATAATATCATTCATTAAACTCTCAAGGTATAGACTTAAAACAACAATAGCAATACCTAGGAAGGACGGATACTTCAAATGGGTGCCGTGTCCATATCTGACACATATCAAACTCGTATATTCCGCATACACTTTGAAATACATGTTCGACACGATACATGGCATGTCCAAAATTTCAATTATTTGTTTAAATTTTGAACAACTGACAAACTCATCTTGGAACACCGTGAATACAACCGGATAATTTTGTAACTATTTTCTACTTCGTGGTGAATTTCTTCACATTTAGTCATAATTTTGGTGGTTATAGTAAATCATGATTCAATGGTTAATTAATCCTTCAGTGCATGAAATGTTTTTGAACTTTTGGATAATTGATGATTACCTATTACATATTTTGTTGTTTCCTCTAATATATATATATATATATATATTAGATTTTTTAATAGTTGTCAAATTCATATCCAAATCCGCATTAGTATCCAAGTCTATGCTTCTTAGAGCAATACGAACAGTTATACGTCCAAAATCTTATCGAGACAACAATTTCAATGATTTGAGATTCAAGATTTGAGCCACAATAAACAAACCCTACAATATCTTCACAAGTTTTCTCAGAAATATTCTAGCTGATCAATTCATCTCTCAGATAAGTCCCAAATTGTTCATGCTGAACTGGTGATTCTTTGGTATTGATAAAACATCAAAAGTATATTAATTAAAGGGTGAAAACAAGCAATTCCTCTAACCTCTTCACGGGTTAGGAGAGAATTATGGGTGCTACCGATCTTTTAGAATTGTATATTTCTGCATGTGTCTGCTTTTACCAAGATGTGCATAATTTTAAAGAAATGCAGAAACAACAAACGCGTAAGCAATTCAAAACTGTGACCAAAGGCACTTGCTAAGAAATTATGGACAGTCCATCCCTGCTTCAGCTTTAGCAAGTCTCTGGATTTTACTTGCCCAGAAAAAAGACTATGGATCTCTCCGAGAAGCTACATTCTGTAAAGCTAGCTTGCTCAAAGACGAGCAATAAAGAACAATGATAAGACATGAGATTCAATAAAGCTACACGTAATATTTCCAGTAGTCATGTTCAGATAATCGCTCGTGTAATTTCATGGATTCATTTTCAGAGAAAATAGTCCTCAATGATCCCAAAAAATATTGCTATAAGCTAGGAGTACCTTTTGAAATTTTTTTAAAACCAAAACGAAAAATACCTCAATGCTAATTTGCGAATTCTGAAAACCTTTGGTACCAACCCAGTAACTAAACTGATGGAAATTACATTTTTACTGTAGTTTAAATAAAATAGTTAAGACCATCAACAAAGAGAAATCTGGCTTACGAATTAAATGGTTCTGAAGAGCAAAATCATTTGCCATGAACATAAGAACTCATTCCATACAAATTCCAAAGAATGAACCGAAACTCATTATCCACAAACTTAATTTATATACAATATGGTATCATAACTACTCTAATTTCCTATGCATCATCTCAAGTAAAAATATCTTCCTTGCTTTCGGAATATACTCCAATTGATTGTTAGTCATGCACAAGTGAAATATTCCTAGAACGTTAGCAGATGCTGGCAATAAGTACGCAATACTCATTGTTTCTGTTTCCCAGTGATTCAACTCTAAATCTCAATGAGTACATTGTCAGCAACATGGCCACAAACAACATCCCATATCTTTCCACATGCTAAAGTTTTCCGCTTTATAATTATAAAAAATAAAGTTAGCTCACCCACTATTTTAGACTGACCAACTAATGCATTCACAATATAACAGACATTGAAGTTACTCTTCTTACCAGATGATATTTGTTGCCGCTGGAATCTCTTTCCATATATACTCTGGCACGAAAAGCTCCTGTAATTATATAATAACCAGGAAGAATCTAGCCAATGATGACAAATTTACAATTGCAATGCCGATGCCGATCAATCCATCTTGCAATATGAGCATGTCTTCTCCATAGTCCAAGAAGGGTAAGACTGAATTACACCCTGGGCCTTACAATGTACAACAGATTCTTCATACAAGCGAATGTCATCCCTGACCAAAACCATCATATATGATAACTTCTACCAGGGTTGCAAATCTCTGCCTCTTGATCCCTCAGTAATAAAATTTACACCAGTTCTCCAATAACTATGCTTCTCATTTACACCAAAGTTGTCACTATCATCATCATCATCACAATTATGATAATTATCGTCCCAACTATAACCATCGACACCATAATCTTCAGTATCAAATAGATTATCTAATCCATCCTCGAGAACATCACCTTCATCATGAACTCTATCGTATGTATTGTTTATGTCACCACCGACATAATTATTAATGCTTCCCTTCCTTCTATCTCTTCTCGTTCGCTTCCCTTCCCAAACTAAATCAATAAGCTGGTCCTTTATGACCAAAGTTTTGTCCTTTTCAAGAAGTGTACCATTATCATCATACCCCTCCACCAGAAAAACAGAGTCCCTCTGTCCCTTCAAACTTACATAGAACAACTCAGGGTGTCTGACTAGCATTCCCCGAAGCTTATTTGGCAACCCAATATCCTTTCGAAAATGAGTTAGGTGGTCCACTAAAGTACTTTTCTCCACCATCATCCCTAGCATCTCTCGCACCACAGCACAAGCCCTCTTCTCTGCCTCAATCGACCCTTCTGTTAATTCCCCCACGGGAGTCCTATACGGGCACACATCGGGCAATTCTCCAAAATTGATCAAATATTCACGGTGAGGTCTTTTCACGTTCATCCCTTTTCTAAGTCTCAAATGCTTAAACTTCAAAGGTCTGTCGACTATTAAACCAGATGTAACTTCAGGGGAGGGTAAAACCTTGGCTACATGCGGGTCCCACGAAACAAGCTCAAGCGCACGTCCATATGATGTGTCAACTGTTATGAATTTGTCTGGGTGGTTGTTACAGAGCTTGGAACGAAAACTAGGGGGTAGACCGAGGTCTGGGCCAAGGTGAGCAAGTTTAGATAAGAGAAGCCGATGGTGGGACGAGAGCATAAGAAGTTTCTGGAGTTTAACACTCAAAGTATAGGACATCGTCGATTTAAGATCATATTCTCTTCTCGCAAGAGATTCTGCAGCTTGGGTAAGACGGACACATAGTTGAGGGTTCAATTTTGTTGCGTTGAGTGGAGTAGGAGGCAAGGGGATTGTGAAGAGTTCAAATATGGATGGATAGCGACGAATCATACAAAGAAGCGAGTTAGGTTTCGTCAGTGACAGATATGATCGGCATTTGGAAAGAACATGAAGAGGCATGAAATGTTTTGGTTTAGAAAAAAGTAGCTTCTTTAGTTTCTGTACAAACCGAATCTTGTTATTTTTCACCACATGCTTGTCTAACGTTCGATCACGGATGATTTTTGGGGATGAATGAGCTAATGAAATAGACAGTCGTCTATATTTACTGCAATTGTAGTTTCTGCTAGTGTTACAAGGTTTCCACTGAGGCACAGGTAAGAGGAACTCTGATTTTAGGGAATTTATTTGTGCATCTCTCTGAGACGACAGAGACAAGGGAAATGCCATTTTTACAGTCTTGTTAAGACCCCTGCCCACAGTAAAGCATGCAGTTAGAGAAAGATAAATTAAATCATATTGGACATAAAGTAATGTTCTACAACCATAAACATCAAATTTCATTCATAATGATAGGGAAAAATTTACTGGATCTTCGTAAGGTGGTAATGAACCATGCTAATGAAACTGGCACATCATAGGTGAAACATATGAATATTTATCGTAAATAATAATTTTTCATTTATACTTTATATGACATACAGCACCATTGCTCTTCTAAGAGTGGACAAGTCAAATGCAAGGCTATGAACAGATTATGGATATGGTTAATTGGCAATTTCACAAGTAGGGGTGTTGATTTGCCCGCAAGTTTCCGGGCCAACCCGCAACCCACATTTGGCCCGCAATCCACCCAGCACATTGGCCCACACCCGCCCCGTATGACAAGCCGGCCCCGCAACCCACAGTCATCGATTGACCTTCACCATTTCTCAAATTGTAATTAACTTCTTATAGCCGTTATACAATATAGCAAGACAGTCGGCTGACCACCAAGGTAAGTTTATTGCCTCCTAAAATGCCTGCAACACGCAAACCCACATGGCCCGCCAGTCCGGCCCACGCAAGGCAAATGAACACCCCTATTTGGAAGTAAAAACTAATTCTGGGTTTAGAGAAACAACTCGGAATAGAAAAATGGAACAGGGAAAATCAACGAAAATATCCTATTGAAAAGATTATGATCATTTGAAGGATAATGTTATTTCCGTCACTACCTCCTTAGACAAACCCCTTTGCAAAACAGGGTTCCACAGCTACAATATGCTCTAATCCATCAAAGTTTCATTTACAATGATTGAAAGTCTACAACATGAGAACGGTATTAAGCGCCGACAAATGGTTAAACAATCTTCTGTATTGAAGAAAATGATCAATCTGATGGGTATGTAACACATGGGATACATCAAGAAACTAAAATTTGAGTCTTTCCTGTTCTCATTTGCACATAAAATCAAGCATCATCTCAGCACATCAGAGGCTATTTTTGTACTGAGGTAATATAAAGCAGGAGTTCATATATACAAGTGCTAGCTATTTCTCAACCTCATCATGATGGAATATTGATCCAGTCAAACGAGTGTTATAAAAGGAAACCATGTGTGGAAATTGTAAAACCGCATTTGTGGTTAAATCATGTGTATTAATTATATTTTAAGGAAAATATCATCACAAAGATAAAACGACAAAGGCTTTTTTTATAATTTCTTTACATGGTTTGTATATTTTTACATCTCATTTGGTTGCAGCTTTTAAGTAAAAAAAACTAGCTTTTTTTGCCTATGAAAAAAATATGGAATGAATCTAACTTAGAGCTTACTGCTTATTTAGACTTGTTAAATAATATAAAAAAGGTAAAAAAATAGTTTCCCATTGATAATTGATAGAGGTGGTATAAAGCCCTATTTATAATACAATAAGTAATAAACATGAAAATAGAATAAAATAATTCTAAATCTAAATTATATCCAATCAAATCAGAATAAAATCACATCTAAACAATTCATGATTTTCAATATCTTTGACACTCCCCGCAAAATGGACACGAGTGAAATGCAATGTCCATCTTGAATATAAATACTTGTAACTTCACACTTTGCAATCTTCAATATTCAATCAAGCTAGATTTTGCATAATAAAACTAGTAAGAAAAATAAAGTTGAGAAGCCGATAACAATACGGCTCAGAATTATCCCACCTACGGTAGATCGAGATGAGTAAATTAAGTAACAATAATAATAGGTAAAAAGCCAATAGTAATATGGCCAGAAGAAGGTAGAAAACCAATAATAATACGGCAACAATAAACCATACCTCCAGTAAATCAAAATGGGTAAAACATAATTTTACAAATTTGGATTAAAGATTGACTACGATGGAGAAGGGATAAACAAGGAGCAATATGAAAGGCTTTAGGTTCATATTCTTATTAGGACCAGACCAATTGGCACTACATACAACCGGCAGCCGCTAGGGAAAGGTTTTAGGATTTCACGCCACTAGGATGGTTTTATTCTATTTCCGTGTTTATTACTTATTGTACTATAAATAGGACTTTATACCATGATAAGCTATTATTTTCCCTTTGTTATATAATTTAACATGGTATTAGAGCATACAATCCTAGTGACCTAAATTCGAAAACCATCACCTAGCGGCCACCGGTATGTACCACCAATTGGTTTGGTTACAACCGGTGACCCACTATAGCTATCGATTTAAATTTTCTTAATTTCTGCTTGATAAAAATAAGATTCTAAGGCCTCTCATATTGTTCCTTGTTTCTCCTTTCTCCATCGTAATCAATCTTTAATCCAAAAACAAATATTGATTATGCTTTACCCACCTCCATCTATTGCAGGTAATTTTTATTGATCGTGTTGTTATCGACCTTCTATCTACTATTATTACTAGTTATACTCACATCGATCTACCATGGGTGTCATAACTCTAAGTTACATTGTTATCGGCTTCTTGATTTTATTCAATTACTTTCAAGAAAAATTATATGTTTTCAATAATATAGTGTTTTTTAAACTTATTTAAACTGATTAGATTATTATTATAGATATTTGATTTTATCTTATTACCCAATTGTGCAAGACTTATCAACTCTATATATAGTCGAGTCTTTACTATTTATTTTACAGATCTCAATAGAATTATTCTCTCTTTATATTATTTAATGTAATAATAGTCCAAATTAAAAATATTTTTATTTAATTTTTTGACTATTAGTAATATTATCAAAGGCCTTTGTTTAATTGGGACTTCTAGTAATTTGGACTAATAGTAATGTTATCAAAGACCTTTCTACAAAATCACCAACGTTGTGTTTTACACATTTATGAACACGCACTCTAATATCTTTGTACAAAATCAACAACGTTGTTGTGTTTTACACACTTATGAAAAAACACTCTAATATATACCGTTGGATAAAACTATTAATACTTCATAATGAAAATATTTTTAATGTTTTATTATTTAGACCGCTAGTAATGTTATCAAAAGCCAAAGGCCTGGATAAGGCTACAACCGGCTCATGCATCACTATTTATAATTTTTAAATGTAAAAACTTTTGGCTTTAAATTATATATCCAGCATTAAGATTTCAAGAACAAAAATTTATATATATATTTTTCAGCACCCCATAAATTTTGTGCAAATACCCTGTGAATGAATCAACATCATTGTATTAAATGTTAAAACTTCTAGCTTTAATTTATATATATATATATATATATATATATATATAAAATATTAAAATTTGAAGAACAAAAAATTTTAGAATTGAGATTTTATATATACTTGCATGTAGAATTTTCCACGTGTCACCATATGTATAAACACGTAAGAAATAAAAACTGAATATAATAAATAAAAATTATTCTCTCCATTACATGCGTGTCTACACATATATACGGTGATACTTAAATAATTTCCATATTCAACTAGATAAAATAAAATTCAAATTTTTATATGTACTTTTCAGCACCCAACATCATTGCATTAATTACACATGCATTGTCTCTACCACATGACGATAAGTCACAATGATAAATTAACCAAAGCAAACTAAACTCCAAACTAAGATTTGGGTTCTTCGGACGTTAAAGTTAACTTTCTCCAAATTAAAATAAATAAATAAATAAAGAAAGAAATAAAAGAAAAAGTGATCAATTATCTTTTTCACGTTAAAGAAAGAAAGAAACTCGAACTAATTAAAAAGCGAAACATTACATAACCATTTTGATATATAGATATAGAAAAAATAAATAAAGAAAAGATATATTTACAAAGATACATTCATAAAGATAGTCATACAGTTACAATAATTTTTAGTGCTATTATAAATAGTACGATTAGTTTTGTAGAAAAAGAAATTATTAATAGTTTAATTATTTATCTTTTTGCAAGTTTCCGTACAAAATTTTAAAACGATAAACACCAACGCTAGAAACGGTTTTCGAGGGACAAGTGATGTAAATTACTCAAGAATCATAGAAGCCGATCTATTTTTATAAAAAAAGTATCAAGAAAATATCTTAGCAGATTTTATATTGTATATTTTGTGAATGAATTTAGTTCATCAAATTGTTTTGATCGTGGAATATCGTTGAGAAGCCACCCGAGACTTACTTGGGCAGTTACCGAGTATGCCGTTGGCGAGCTTACATGCCGAAGGAAGCTGGAGCAACTTAGCCTCTTGCAACCCGAGGCTCTTCGTGCTCTCGCTCCCGTTATGCACCTCGACAATTACGTAGCACAAGCACACCGGCTGCGACCCGATTATCTGTTCGACCGACCCGCAACAATCCTTCCCCGGGGTAGTCGCCTTCCCCGTCGCGAAGTTCAAGCACGGGACCACCTTTTGGAATGAGTCGGAGCATTGGTCCGATAGCGATGCGGCGGAGGTGGTGGAGGCCAAGGCGAAGAGTAAGATGGTGATGGTTAGAGCAATTTTGGTGTCCATTTTTAGGGGTTTTTGAGATAGATGATGAGGGGTGGGGATAAGGGGGTGTTAGTGCCAACTAAGAGTGGATACATATGCAAGAGTGAGCAGGGTTGAGCAAAATTCGGATTCTCGAACCCAAAATTCAGGTACTCGACCCGAATTACCCGAAATT
>MKEJ01070301.1:0-10140 GCA_001753735.1 Embelia ribes | reverse complement strand
AAAATCACATTGTATTCCGATTATTCCGGATTCGAGCTGAGCAGGATTACAAAGGACAGCAAACCTCTCTCTACCAATATTTAACACAACTGTATTCTTTAAACTCGAACCGAGATATCGGTTAAGCGATAAGAGGTACCTTCTATCTCATTTCAGCGCTTGATGGTAAATCTTGTGCAAAATTATATTTGATACCTATCATATTTTGTCCAGAATAATGTCTATATCCATCCAAAACTTTGATCTGATTCCTTTATCGGTTGATATGACAAAATTAATTTAACTCAAGTCATGAATACAATACAACTGAAAATTAATTACATTCAAAATTCACTTTACCACGTCAACTGGTGAGATAATGGAATAAATATTTTAGATGGAGATATTATTTCTATATTTTCTATTACAGAGAACCTTAAAATGCACAACTAAGAGTTAATAACAAAAGAAACGTTTGCAAAATAAAAATGAATTTACCCACATGTTACTGTAAAAATAGGTCATTTAGCAAGTCCGTCGTTAAAGAAAACTTTTTTCTTACATAATATTAATGATATACGTGTGGATAAATATTATAACCATTGTAGTAAGAGTTATATTATAAGATAATAATATCTCTTGATTGTAAGATCTTATAAATTGATGCCAATTTTTTTACGGTGAAGATCAACATATATGATCCCATTATACAAATTAGAGACTCCGTATATGTATATACATGATGTGTGCGCAACTCATTAATGAATATATTAAATCAGATCACTTATCATCATAATGAAAAAACCTCAACAAAGAGAAAATTTCCATGGTTGAATTTACTAATTCAGTTTGTTCAATTGCAATTAGAAAACAAATGACAAATTAGGAAGGTGAAATTTACATTAAAATAGGAGGGATACATAAAGAATGAAATGATGGATGCTAGTGAAAAATTAAAGAAAAGGACAATTTGTGATTAATAATGGGTGGATAAAGAATTAGTCTGTTTGTGGGAGAAAATGGGTAGAAGTGGGTTAGTCCATTTGTACAATTATACCCCTTTCAACCTTCAATCAGAAGGTAATGCATATACATCAAGGGAGGGGCAAATTTGGCAATACAAAAAATGGGCACGCTTCATTTTTTTAACCGCCAAAAATTGGACTCACATATAATAATAGAGTAGATGTTAGTAAAATATTTGAAAATACTTGTTTGTACTCATATTAAAATTGTTGGATTTTTGTGTTTTAATTGAAACAATAGTGACAAAAATAGATATATTATTGAAATAATTATCTCTTTGACTTTTATGCTATTGGGCCTAATGACGTTTCGCCAAACGAAGGCCTAGCTAGCATTCTAAAAAATGGTATGTGGATTGGGCTAATGTTTTTGTCTTCTATTGTTGAATATTTGAATATAATGTTTTTTTTCTTGGCTTGTGGTCTTTTTCGTTTTTGTTCTGTAAAATCTGAAAAAAGATGTATAAATAATGAAAAGATAAATAATAATAATAACAATGATAATAATAAAATAAAGAAATTGTGAAAGCACAAACACAAATGGTTCTATTGGTTAGCATAATAGTTACCAGAAATGCAGTTTTCCGGTGGAAAATAAATTTGTTCAAAAATGCGTTTCCGATATCAAGACGAAATGCCAAATATCTTTTAAGAAAAAAACATAGGAAATGTCTCGGAAAGTCATAGAACCATATCAGAAACTCAAATGATACATGGAAAACACAAAGGAAATGACTAGGAAATATTACGGAAACTAGTGGAAAATTTATAAGAAATTTGACGAGTATATATTTATACAAAATTAATAAAAATTAATAAAAGTGTGGTGAAATATAACATTTTTAGTATTTTTATGCTAAAACAATTTTTTATATATATATTTTTTGAAATTATGAGTAATATATTTATAAAAAGTATCAAATATAAGTATAGAAGTTTACGTATAATTAGCTTCTATAAGTTTGAAAAATATTTTTCAAACTTATAAAAACTAGTTATAATAGATTCATTTTATAATAATAACCGATGAGTTTTACAATTATTTTTTTGTTTTCTTATTTTTCCTATATTTTTATATACTTTTCCAGCTTCCCTTTTTTACGACGATTCTCACCTCCGCTTTAGTCTGCAGTGAGACTAGGATTTTAGTGGTTTTGTTTCTACAGTGATTTGATGTATGCATACATGTACTTAGCTATTTACTATACACATCTATTTTTTAAATAAAAGAACTGAATTATTTATTGTGATTTTATATAGCAAAATTGATTTTCTTTTTTTTTTTTTATATGCCAATACATGAATAGATGTGTATAAAATTATTAGAATGTACAAAATCTATGAATAAGTAGCTAAGAAATTTGTTAAAAAAATAGGTTTTTAAATCCGTTCTGCAACAACACTGGGAGCTGTCACCCTAGTTAGTAAATTCACGCACTTTTTCCGTTTAATACCATTATAATACATGAATAATTCGCATTTTTTAAGCAAATTTTCCATTTTAAATTTGAGAAAAAATATTTAAAAATATGAATTATTATATTAATAGGAATTTGTATTATTAATCTATATATCTTGCCAAACTTTTGATACGTATTTTACATGAAAAGTCGTATTAAACTTTTTCGTAATGTACGTCTTTTTATTTATTTATTTATTTTTTTTGGCATTCCTTATTTTACTATGGTAGTAATGACTAACGAGAAGTATGGCCTGAAAAATACAATAAAATTAAGGGTAAATTACACTTTGCCCCTATGAGGTTTCTGACAATTTCAGATTACCCCCTACGATTCCAAAATGACACTATCTCCCTATAAGGTTTATATGTTAATTGCACTTTACCTCAAAAATTTTAAAGGCAAAGTAAAATTCAGCTTTAAGATAAAAAAAATTACCATTAAAATTACCGAAATATCCTTTATGTAGCATTCATTATTTATTTATTTTTTAAAATTTCTTAAAATTATATTGTATAATTTCATATCTAAATAGTTTGTATAGTGTTTATTTAATCTGCACAATTATTAACTTCAAAATCAATAAAATAAGATAGTAATATTAGGGGTAAAATGGACTTTCAATATTAAGTTCAAACTTTAATTATGACATGAGAGTAAAGTGTAATTTATCCTAATATTAATTATTGTATCAATATGGGAGTGCATAATAGAAAAGAGTTTCCTCAAAAAATTCATTAATTTTTGGCTTCAATTTTCAAAATATAAGGGTGCAACATTTTTTATGTTATTCTATTCCTATGGTTACTATTGGATAAGAAAAGGAGAGCTTTCACAATTTACAAGTCACACCTTTTCTTTTTGCAACATGAATGCTAAACATGTAGATATAATTATAGGTTATTAAATTTGCAGACTCCGCCCTTCACCTTTATTTCGTTTGATTTCTGCATCTTAGGAACTTTTTTAAAAATTGT
This sequence comes from Embelia ribes, assembly GCA_001753735.1. Lineage (NCBI taxonomy): Eukaryota > Viridiplantae > Streptophyta > Magnoliopsida > Ericales > Primulaceae > Embelia > Embelia ribes. Next base: position 6,699 of record MKEJ01070301.1, on the reverse strand, counting down.
TCCTCACTATGAAAGAATGTGTGTATATATATATATATATTAAATATATCGGAATTTAGAATGCGAAGATATTAATTTAAGGGAGATGTTCGTGGTGCCTCAAGAGAGAAGAGCACTTAAATTAGCTATTGATGGCAATCAAGCACATGGCAAGAAAATGTTCTTTACACAACTCTAAATAAGCTGGAAAATATTTTTGGAAATAACCAAAGGAAAAGTCTCCCTTTTACTCCTATTCTTGCCAGGTGAATATAAGCACAAAGAACATAAATCTTCAATGAAAAATAAATCTTACCACCATGAGCCTACATTCAAGACCTATCGTATCTGCAAGAACCTTGAATAATATTGCTCGGGGACGGCAAGATCCATGCTTTATTTGGCCCAGCATCTGAACACCACGATTTTCGGAGGCATGTGATGCTTCCACAAGGGAAGCTCTTGCCGGACTAAGTTCTGGATTTGGACGTTTATAAACATCAGACACCTGCTCAACCACAACAAGAACAATAATGAGAAGATAGAAGATAAACTAACGCCACAAAGGAAAAAATACATAGATTGTCAACATGGAAGACAAGAAAAATATGAGTTGACCATGTCCATGAAAAAAATGTAAGACTCCAATATTTGGTATGAAGTAAATATACATTTAGTAGCCAATGCTAAAAACTTTAAGCTATACTCTCCCTTTAACAGACAAAAGATTGATCAGACCCACTTAGGACTACACACTTTGATACAATCCATAGTAATTAGACAAATTTTATCAGACAAAGAGCAGCGAAATGAAAAAATAAATAAATTAGCATAACATATCCAGTCGGGATTGCATTTCATTTTATGGACCAACCATTGGATGTCACTTTTACTTGAGTTGATTGTTAGGAAATTAGTGATTTTATATGCGTAAAATAGTAGTCACATCCTCAACCTTAGCGATCGGTGAGGTTCAATAGGGGGAACAAGGTGCCCCATTGCTAAGAACTGCTTTTCAACTCACTGATAATAATGACACAATAAGGCGTGAAGATGCATATCATTCCTAAAAGAGCATAATTGCCACTAAGATAGCAATGTTCTCAAACAGATGCAACATCAACTTGTAAACAGCTATGAACATTGCTACAATTAGTAGAATATCTAGCTTTCCACATTTAGATAGATTTTGTAACTGTAGCATGAAATTCGACAAGAATCTGTTAGTAACAGCAAGAAGGCACACTTGTAACTCCCTCTGCGCAGCTGTAAGTATGCTATACCTCTTAAACACCGAGCCCAACCCTCAATAAAGGGAACAATAGACACCCCAATCAACATATGGTTTTGTTACATGTGTTGAAGTGTTTTATATTCTATTGTTTCAAGGAGTTCAGGTTTAGTGCAGAGGAAAAGCTGTTTAGCAACAAGTTCTACTCAACAATTCGTTTCAAAAGTCTGTCCATTGGTTATTTTTACAATGACTAACTCCGAACTCATGAACTAGGAAGCACCAACTCTTCAAATCAGGTGTTCAAGGACACGGATTCGCTAGGGACTCGCGAAGACACGCCACATGGCATGTCCAAAATGAAAAGTAATTGTTTTAATTTGGGACACGCCAGGGACTTGCCGGGGACACTTTGGGGATACGCCAAGGATCAATTTGTAACTTCAAAAAATTTGGGTTCAATTCGTGAATATATTACCTTATTAGGATTTAACTACTCCTACTTAGTTTTATGTTTTGCTATTTTGGTGGTTGTAATATAACAACTAATAGTCGTCTAGTACTTTATCATGACATGTTTTGAGGCCTTTTGATAATCTCCAAGTTTGTAATTATTAGTTTAGTTTATATTTTATAAGATTTTGATATGATGAATTTGTTGTATTGCTATATTATAATGAAATTTGACCTCAGAATCAATGCACTGAATCCTTTTGAGTACTTTTCTATTACATATTTTTGTTGATTTCAAATACCGTACGACTTATAAAAATAATTGTAAAAATATGCCGAGTCCCCACCACCGCATTCACATCTCACAAATTTTAAAAGTTGCAAAATCCGAATCCGCACCCGCATCCAAGTCCGTGCTTCTTAGCTCATGAATAAGCTTGTTGATTAAGAGTAAAAGTAAATGGCAAATTGAAGTGAAATTACAAGCGCTACGTAAAATAAAATATTAATAAGATGCACAAAGTAAAAGCCAAGTGGTGATAATTTTTACCAGTCCAGCAATTTTCTTAATCACGACCGCAGGATTCGAGCTCAAATTTTTTACCAAAACAACAATTAATTGCTTTAGCCTAGAAAGCTTCTTATCTTTCTCCGCATCTACAAGAATAGCATCAGCTCTCCAACTCTCATCTCCCATAGCGTATATCTCATCCAGAGTGGGAATATCATCAAAAAGATCCTTAAGTCTTTTTTCCTACATAAATGTCAGTCGTTGGGAAATAAGAGTCGCTTGTGAATATAACCAATCAATCATTTACAGAACAAAGAACAGAATAAAAATAAAATTGGAATGGAAGAAACTATGCTAACAAATAACAGTGCTGGTCTAACAATAACAGGGATTTGGGGAGACTTCATATCTACAGAAAATCATATATATCAAAAGCTTAAGTCCATAGAATATTAGGAATTCAGCAAAGGGCACAGATATGCTTAAAAGAAAGTATCCAATAACATTTCCAAGAGTTCCATAGTGAAGTGAGGCAATTAACAAAGAACAGCTACATGAGATATGAGTACGAGTCTCAGGCAGGCAGCATGAGCAAGTCTACTCAGGGTACCACCAACCAAGATGAGATGACACAAGCTCAGACTCAGTAAAGAATAGACAGCAAAAGAATTTGCAAAGATCATAATAATTTTTCAAATCTAATACTTATCCAATTTAAATTAAGTGTTCAACATTTGGCATGCCACATTGAAAGACAGACCAAAACACATCTTGATATTTAAAAAGGGAGATTTCCGATAGACAAAAGGTGAAATATCTAGTAGGTTATTTATAGTTTTTGAGGCACATGAGTATTGGTTACATTGAAACCACGAGTACGTTAATTACTTATAAATGCCTGTGCTTCTTAGTCCATGGGGACTTTGGACATAGGCATCTGAGTAATCTGTAATTTCCATTCACCTTTTCTATTAGACGACACCAGCCACTTTCCTCACCAGAAGTAAGCACAAATACGTATTCATACGTAGAAGCCACTTCCGTACATACCCACACAAGTTCAATGAACTAAATTCAGCAAAGTTTTCCCAATCAATATGTTCCGAAAGCTGACTGGAAAGTCTCATCCTGGGGGCTGGAACACTCTGTATGGTATCATAATCAACTTATATAGTAAATAAATCTTCCTGAGCTAAGAGGAGTGAAATCTCAGGGCAGCACTAGAGGAAGATTGATCAGGACCTGATTTCATGGGAGCTACTTGGCACGCGTGGCCCTAGATTCTATAATATAAGGATACTCACTTAGTCAAGCAGACTGACAATCAATGTGCCAAATTAGTCGACATTATTATGCTTTGATGCCACAACAACCACATCACTTCAGTAATGAATATAATACGGTGTCTAACCTTTTAAACACGGAACAAGAACCAGAACACACAACTTCTACACAAAGAAAAAACTCTTGAGTTGGCTAGACATACAAGCAGGATGTTAAATTCCGAAAAATGGCTGGTTGTGACTAACTGAACGGAAAGGATATGAAACAAAAACTCCTGAACCCAAGCACTGGCAATAATTCACAAATACAGCACCACATTAAATGGTACAAGGATAAGGGTCAGCTATAATTACAAATTTGCCAGCAAAAAGAGACAGAATTTATTAATGTAATCATGTAAACAAAATAAATATTTATTTGCTAAATTTAAAATCCATATATAAGGAGGAACAGGGGAGAGAGATTTTTTTATCAATCCCACATTCATTAGTATTATTGTTTCATCATCCATTTCTTTTTTAAGTTGTTGTTTATGATATCAAATGGAAAATGACACCAATGTGCAAAAAAAAGCCAGATTTATCAAAAGGCCACACTCTACAGTGAATTTCCACAGCACCATCAGAGATCATAACATGGATGCCCTAATGGAAACCAACAATAAGAAGAAGGAAAAAAAACTATGATGTTACTGAAAATCTTTCAAAAGAAAATGGTGCAAAGATTACTCACAGGAATGACAGAGTAGAAACCATTGGTAATCGGTTCAGAAAGTACTCCAGTGCTCCACAGGATTTGTGATGCCGACTTTGATGCCAACCGGTCGTGCACTCTGTAGTTATTTTCTTCTCCAACACTCAACGTTTCATCTTTAGAGTCCAAAGAAACAGATCCAATTTTATCCATGAAATGCGAAGACCACCATGTGGTACTTGGAGAACTTTCTTCTGCTGGCCCTGCATGATCTCGCACCTCATCCATGTCCATAAACAATCAATCTTTTCAACCATATCGTCCTTTTCTTACCCCGTAAAAGACCATTCAAATCTAAACTTTCTAAGAAGACAAAAAATCCTAAAATTAAAAACTTCAAGCACTATAATGTTTCTCAAGCTGGATGATGCCACGCAGCCTGCGAAAGGAAAAGTACAGTCAAAGTAATGCATCTCCTCGACAAATCTATTTAAATTTTATTTTAATAGTGGCTGCCAACTTGATCCAATGTATAAACATGCCATCGTATAAACATGCTGCAAATGGGTACTCTATGTCAGTTCAAGATGGAATTTCTAGAGAGGTGGAGAATTGACTTAGGAGTGAATTTTGATGGTGGGATTTTTCAAATTTAATAGTATTTTTAATTTTCATTTCTATTTTAAAGGGTGCAAGGCAGAGAAATCTCTTGTTTAATTTTTTATATATTCTAACTATTGAGGTTCTTGGTACCATGATCTTTAGGATTGAAGATAGTGGTCTGATCAGGCAATCTCATGCTGTGTTAGACAATTCCACCGGTTCTCTGTTTCCCATAATCTGATTATTAAATTTCAATCCAGTAGGACATGGAAAGCAAACTAGCAAAGTAAGGTATCTAAGTTGTTAGAATTTGATGCAGTTACTAGTTCAAGTGTCCTTATCAAGAGTGAGCTCATTCAATTGGGGGTCAGCAAAACTCGATAGAGTTGCGCAAGTGATTTGGCATCTCACTTATAATTCATGCGAGCTAAGTGTAGGCATTTCCAACTCAGTAATGGCATTGCTCCAGGGTTTGGAGCAGCTGTGCGGCTGTGCCAAAACACATTTTTATTACATGCATTGCTGCTCATACCTTTCCTAATGATAATTTGGCAATGCAATTAATTACTTGGATTGGAAAGAATACTCTTTGAAAGTGGACTCATCTCTTCTTAATTCTGCTTTAACATAGTTAAAAATATAGTTTTCTTCAGGTCACCACTTAATAACCCTTGTGGTATACTGTCTACCATATTGTTGTGATCTTTATTGTACAAACATATTTGCATTCCCAGAATTAACTAAAGATATTGCACAAAACGGTAGCTGATGCAATAAGTTTGTGCAACTCTCAACGTGTTAGCAAAACATAATAATTACCCCAGTAATAATGACGATTTCTTCTGCTCTTTGCCTTCTTCGAGCAAGTCAGTAATTAAATTCTGCATTCAAGATTGCTACGGAAGGGAACTTTTAATCTGTGTTTGGAGAATGTTGAGAACCCCAAATAGTATTGTCAAGGCCAAGAGCCTAGATCTCAACCTAAGAGCTCTTTCCCAGGTAGGTTAAATATCTTTTGTATCTATTTTATCATAATCTAAAAAGAAAAAGATTTAGAACTCTTGCATATTCCAGTCATTTCATCCAACAAAGATGCTATTGCCACCTAATTCATTCAAAACCAATTTAGACCCATTTTCAAGACCATCAAGTACACTTCTACTTCAACATATAGAATCCCACATTTTAGATACAAATATGCTCTAAACAAATCACATTATTAGATCTCTCCTTCCAACTATCAAATTTTATGAAAATCAGATAAAACCCACAAGGCCACAGTGAACTGATAACATTCTCAAATGCACTCACGGGGGACTCGCCACATTGCATGTTTGTCACGTGTGCAAACATGTCCATCACAAATCTGAGTCCACAGCGACTCCTCCACAGCTACCCTACTTCTTGAGTCCGTCCTTCCTATGTAAAACCATTTTACATATAAATATAGATGCTACCTAGTTCTGAGATTTAAAACCAATTTTGACAGCCTTCTTAAGGCCATCAATTTCACAGCTACATGGAATTCCACATCTAGAATTAAAAGAACATTCACAACATTGTCAATAAATGCTTATTCAACTTTGGTTTCTATAACTTATGTCAAGAAATGTTATACAACAGTACTTCCTTTCAAGAAAATTTCTCAGCTGAGAAAGAATTCCTAAGGTGAAATTATGGGCCAACAGATCTACTATTACACCTTTCTCTAATAAAAAATATACAATATTTTTCCACCCTTTTAATTATTTTTCACTTTCATTAGTGCAGATTCTCTAAAATCGGTATTTAGGGAGAAAGCAATGAACTGAATAATTACATTATCAAATCTCATCTTTTAGCTACTCAATTTTCTAAAAATCAGATTAAACCCAAAGCATTATCAAATCCACCGGTGGGACTAAAACTAAATATGAGCTATTATGAGAGAGATAGAGAGAGAAAG
>MKEJ01070296.1:0-26528 GCA_001753735.1 Embelia ribes | reverse complement strand
GCTGCATCAGAAATCAAAAGCAACACCAAGTCACTGCCAGCAACAGTCTCCCAAATGTCCCCAAGGGTCCCATTCTCTTCGGTAAAACCAGCAGCACGTGCCTCGGAAAATGACCGAGAACCCTTTCTGAGACCAATCTATATAATATAGAAGAACGCAATTAATGATGGCAGGACAACTATGGTCTAATTTCATTCTGACCAAAATGGATACTTAAAAAACAAAATTAAGAGATAGCAATACAACTAGGCTTCTAGGGTCACAAAATTTTTCTTCTAGAGTTAAGTGCAAAATATAGATACCTTGACCACTATGTCAGATTTTGCTTCTGCAAGAGAATCCTTCAAATTTTGTGCTTGAGCAGGTCCCTACATGGAGAAAGAAATGAAAACTCGTTATCTTTTAAATAAACCACAATGATTTTCATCCATTACACCTTCAAATTCATGCTTGACCATTAGTAGAATAAAATCAGAGCATAAAGAATTATTCATCCAAATAAACAATACCCTTGGACTGTTGGACATATTGGCAAGCAAATTTTTCACATAACAAAATTCAAAATTGTTGCCAACCAGTGTATGTTAAAATAACAATTTAATTGGAGAAAAGAATACGAACAGCAAGAAAGGGAATTCATTTTCAAACTTCAAAAGTGTCGTGACACTGCCATCAACTATTCAAACTCAATCACTAGTGATTAATTTTTAGTCTCATGTCACAAACAAAATACCTCCCTTTGAAAGATAGCAAAAAATTTAGACATGCCAAAACAAAGGAGGTTAGGAAAATTAGAAAGAGGAAAACTAAGAGACAAATGCGAGCTTTTTGTTAGCTAGGAAGTGTAGTCAGTTCACTGCATACATCTTCTACTGTTTACATTTAGGTATAAAGTTCAGGTTTTGATACTCTTTTTCAAAAAGTTAACTTTTCGTTAACCTATTTTCACTACTTAAACCCTCAAATAAGTATACCCTCTGTATTTTCAAGTTTCAAGTCTCAACCACACAAAACTAAAATATATTTTACCACTACCTAATACTATATCTCTTCATCATATTGCAAAAGCATCAACTTTCCACTTATAAGAAGCAATAGCTCCAGTCATTGAATCCAAACACATAGCTTAACAAACAAATAACAACTGATAAAGTCATCCATTGCATAGACCATAGAAATTTAGGTCGTACATCACAAAACAATAACTAGGTTTAAAAGAGATTTGAATCAGAAACCCTAGAAAATAAAGAATTATTTTCTCTAATGCTTGATGTTATCATGTTACACAAATAATACAGCTATTACTTCTTCCTAACAACACTTTATCGGTGCCAATATCTGTGCTAAAGATTGGTAATTATCCCACATTGTTTTTTGTATTGGTCTAGTTTGTGGTTTATATTGGGCTACTCTTCTTCTCCTTCCCAAATTGGTCTTTTTCTAGAAAGACATACGAGCTCTGGGCATGCATATCCGAGAAGGCTAAGGTGATAAGGTCCTTTGTTTGAGTCTCATCGCTATCCAATTGAAAATTGAATTGCACTTATTTAGCTCAAAAATATGTCACAAGTCAAAGGAGCCGTGCTGAACATAATAATAAATATAAATAATTAAATGTGTATTATTTATTGGGATGGTCACCAATTTGGAACACGCAAAATAAATGAGAGCATTAGCATTCACAAAAAATAAAAGAAACATAAATTATTAAATCCATACCTGAGACCCCCACCCAATAACACCAATTTGCTTAACACCTTTGAATGCCTCGGGCAACAGAGGAAATAAATCCCTCCCTCCTCTCACTATATACTGCAAATATACCGACAACGAATTCAAATAGTTAGTAAAATACAGGACTGTAAAAGAACGTTGTGTTACACGGACAAGTTTAATACGATTATACATGTTATTTAAAAGTTCATTCTGTTATTCTGCATAATGTATACTTTACGCCATGAAGTTCTTCAAAATATATTAATTTCTCATGTAATTTTTTATTTTTTTTTTATAGTTTACAACGGAAATGCTGAAAATGTGAATTATAATGCGGTTTCTAGCATTTACAAGCTTTCACACCAGTCCAATTGCAATATTTATTTCATTTAATTTTTCAATGATCATTATTATTGATTCTGAAAATCTCAAGAGAACTGCTACAGTAGTAGATTTTTTAATTGGAAATCTAATATTCACAATTTATCCATTAAAATACTAATTTTTTTCCACCAAAAATATATAAATTAGTTTAACATTAGGGGAAAACATGTTATCACATTTCATTATATGATTATTCCAACATTTATAAGAACTTATAGAAAAAAGACTGCGTGTGCGATTTCTATACAATTGGTATCTAAACAAATGGTTTATTAGAAACTCTAATTCAGAAATTAAATATGTCAATGCTCCAACTATTTAAACCGAGAGAGAGAGAGAGAGAGAGAGAACCTCGTCATGGCCAGCGAGGTTGATCTTCTCCTTCTTGAAAACAGACGTCTCGAAATCCAACTCCGGCGGAGCTCTTACCGCCGGGGCCGCCACCATCCGTGCTCCGGCGGCGGCACTGCCGGAGAATCGCCGGGACTTAAGAGCTGTTGCTAAGAATGAGGAGGATCTGAACCCTAGGTTTAGGGCCACGCTGGCAGCGGGTGGCTGCTTCGGGACGGAGGAGGATGATGAGGATGATGATGACGTGGCAGAGATTGATGAGAGAGAGAGAGACGCCGCCGCCATTGCTGAAGCTGAGTTTTCTGATACTGAGCACTGTAACTAGCAATGGCGATTTTTTTTTATTCTCTATTAGTAACGATGAAAATATATATATTTTTTTATTTGCCACTGGTAATGACGAAAATTAATTTACATTTAATTTTTTTTAAAGTTCGTCAATAATTGATTTTGTTTTTTTTTTTTAAGTTCGCCACTATCTATACATTTTGCCATTGCTAATGGCGAATTATTATTATTTTTTTTACATTTCGCCAATGCTAATGACGAAATACCGATAAATAAAAAAAAAAAAAAAAAAAACATAGATATTCATGTGCACACGGTTAATCAATTCCAAAAGTGAGATATTTATATCCATTTTTATTTTTTCTGAAAAAAATACTAGTTTGATTCAGTGGATATGAGAGTATGAATCAGTCTTGTACTTTAGGTCGAGGTACTGCATTTCTCTGTCTATTTATTTAAAGTTCAAAAGTGTGAATTAGCATTCTCATATTGGCATTGGCAACATTAATAAATGAATGTTATTTAAAAAATTAGCGTAGTAACTTGTTATTGTGGTTATGATAAGCATTTGTTTCCGCATGGGCTTGAATTTTTGGAAAACGCATATTTTTGTTGGGAAAAAATAGCACTATTTATGTTTAATCATACCGCTTGACAATTATGAACACTGTTTCGAATATTATGTAAGGGAGAACAATTCTAGTGCATTAATTATGGACTGTTATCCAATCCTTAACTGGTTTTGCACACTGGAGACCCTGGTTACGTCATTTTCAAGCAAGAGATGATCTACAGTTAGAAAGCTGGTTTGCATTTAACACTTCAACTATGGAGTTATCTGTTTTCTTCGTTGGGTTGTTTTACTGGAGAAGGTTCATATCGATAATATTCAGATTTTGGTGCTGTAACGTGGTAGGTTAATAGGAACTGATTGCCAACTTATCATTTGCTAATTGAAGCATCTTTGCTGTTCAATTATCAGGTGTGATTTGGTTATTAGTGCAAAGGGTAAGACTGAGAAAGTTGCTTCAGGGTTGCTGATACCTTTTCTTTCCCACCTGAAGACTGCACAGGACCAGATTGAGAAGGGCGGTTACTCTATTTTGCTTGAACCAGGTTCCGACAATGATGCAACATGGTTCACAAAAGGCACTGTGGAGAGGTTTTGCATAACTATTTATGAAATTTATATTTTCAAGTTATGATTCGAAAAACACCACCCAATCGCTCGCTCACGCACACAGACACCACGAAAGCAAAAAACGGGAAATATGGAGTAAAATGACTACTCTTTCTGTTCTCATTTGACAGGTTTGTTAGGTTTGTGAGTACTCCAGAGATCTTAGAACGAGTGTACTCGTTAGAATCTGAGATTTTGCAGCTTGAGAAAGCAATTGCCATCCAAGGCAATACCGATATGGGTTTGACCAAAGTAAGTATTACCTAGTAAAAATTCAATATCATGTTTGTTTTATGCAATAAGTATAGTTGCTTATGTGGTTAAACATCCTATGGTTTGCAGGTGGAAGGACATCTAGCAAAATCAGTTGGAAATAAGGAAGGTAAATTGAGAATAGAGCACATGTAAGATGAATTAGTTTGCGTGATCGTGCAAAATAGGTTTCTTCAGCATTTTTTGGTAGTATTCTTAATTGAAGTAATTTCTCTATGATCATTATCTCTGACTTGACTTCCTCATGGTTTTTGAGATAGCATCCGTGGTTTATGCCTGACATGGTATATGCTAAATTGGTTTATTTTACACAGGGATCAAATCTATAGATGATGCAAGCGACGAAAAAGCTATTGTACTTTACAAGGTGAGTGGACACTTGTCTGTTAGGCTGTTATTATATTGGCATTAGCCTATTGTACCCACCTTTTTTTTTTTTTTTAATACATGCAGCCTGAGACTCATCCTCCAAAAGCTAATGGTTCCACAACTGAGCATGGAAACTCAAAGTATGTCCTTATGTTTATTAAGCCAAAATTTACCTGTCTATATTCTTTTGTTGCTCATGGGCTTTAACATCATTGTCTTTGCAATTTCTTACCAAGGAAAGTCTAATATTATTCTCAAAACAAAGTTAAATCTTTCTGGGTTGCATACATGCAGCAACTACCTCTGGACACAGCCATATTAGATAGAATCCATCAGCAGTTTTGACGTTATGCAGAACACCCACTTACCTAAGAGAAAATACCCTATAATTAAGTTTTTCATGACACTTTAACATGGTTACTGTGTTCTTATGCTTATAGTGCTTTGGTAAATACTGGATACCTTTTTAACAGGTTAAAAGCCTAACGGGTATGCAGTCTGTCTGTCACCTGACTCATCTATATTCTCCTTATTCTACAATTCCACTCTGCGCCGGATAATGGATACCTGATTGACTGCCACAATTATAAGTAATACAAGTACTAAACAATCTGATGAATGAAGAAGAGTGACCTTTTTATATTCTTTTATCAATTTGAAGAAACATTGTTGCTTTGTGTTCATTGTAATTTGTTTTGCATTGTTTTATGAAAGTTTTCCAATTGCAATTTTACTAATGCTTTCTAATAATTGAAAGCATGCATTCTCTAGTGATGGAGACATTGGTGGCATGTAAAGCGTGCTATTAAATTTATTTGTGGGTGAAATTTCTATACACGGAGAAAACTTATGTAAGAGATTTTGTTTGTTTTAATCAGAGTCCAATTGTTAAAAGTCTTGGAGACACGCAAAACAGTCCTGCAGAAAGAACAAGGTATGGCATTTGCACGTGCTGCAGCTGCTGGTTTTGACATTGATCACATGGAGCCCCTGTTGCCTTTTGCTGAATGTTTCGGAGCTTCCCGGTTAATGTATACAGTAGCCTTTACATGATCTTCCTTTTCCATATTGATTGTTACATTTAATTTTGTAATCTTATTTCAATTTTGTTTACCTTCTCCCTCTTACATTTCTATGATATATATTTACGCAACAGGGAGGCATGCTTAAGGTTCATGGATCTATGGAAGCAAAAGCACGAATCCGGACAGTGGGTTGAAGTAGAAGCAGCAGAAGCTATGTCTAACCCACCTGATTTTTCTGCCATTAGTGCTTCAGGGATCGTGCTTTCTAGCATGGCCAACCAACAAGTTGAGCCTAATGTTGATTTGGCTTTGGAAAATAATGGAGAACCAGGCCCTGACTCCAGTATAGGTATGACCTCTTTGTCACGATTGAGGTACATTTTGAGAAGTCTTTGCTTCCATTTGTTTTAGGCTTATCAAGTAATTAGAAATAGTCCTACCTTTTCAGAAAAGTGAGGGAAAAAAGATGAGTTATTTCGTGGTCTCCCACCTTTGTCCTGTATTTATAATTATGCTTTCTTTTTTCAACAACTGACACATACAGATTTTGTTGTGTACTTTCACAGAATCACATTTCCAAATTTAACGTTATCATACTAAGTAGTCTTCTCACATTTTTAATTTTGATTATAAGGTCTATTTAATTAAATCTTCGTTTTTCTTAGATGATAGACGCTTTGCAAATCCTCAAGCTCAAGCAGGTCAACAACAATTCCATCAAGGTCAATTCCCGTATCCGATGTTTCCTACATGGCCTGCACATTCTCCTCCTGGTGCTTTGCCAGTCTATCAACCATATCCCATGCAAGGAGTGCAATATTATCAGTCCTATCCTGTGAGTGGCCCATTTTATCCACCACCTCATCCACCTGTGGAGGATCCTGGACACAGTAACAGCCGTGGGGGAAGGCGGAGAAGGCATTCTGTGGATAGTAGAGAGAGCAATTCTGAATCGGAAGAATTGGGGTCGGAAACTAGAGCTTCACAAACCCGGGGGTCAAGGAAGAAGGCTGGAAAATCAGTTAAAAATCAACCTAGAGTTGTTGTTATTAGGAATATCAACTATGTTGCTTCGAAAGGAGAAAATTCTTCTGATAGAGAGCCTGAGGCAGCTTCAGATTCTGAGAATGATGGGGAAACTGTGATTGAGAATCATTCATCCTTGAAAAGAAAAGGAAGTAACACTGAGTCTATGGGTGAATTGGGTTCAAATGTTGATGGTTCTATATTTGGAAAGGAATCAGGAGGACATTGGGAAGCATTTCAAAGCTTCCTACTTAGAGACTCTGATGAGAAAAGCCGTGGTGATGATCAAAACATGTTTGGTTTAGAGAAAAATACTCAAACTAAGAGACGACAAAATACAAATGGAGACGATCCTTTAGCTGGCGTCCGGCGAGATCCAATTGAAGCACAACATGGGAGAATATCTGCATTGGATAATGTCAGTGGGAATGCGACTAGAATGTTGAGGCCATTAAATGACGAACGGTTGGTATCAAGAGGAAACGGACGCCAAGTGGATAATCAGATGGAAATGCAGTTCACTGAAATAGCTGGAAGAAAGTTAGCATATAAGAGTAATGCAAATGATGATTTTATGACAGTTGGACGAGAAGGCCAGTCATATGCATCACATTCAGCAGATCCACTTTCCGTAAATGTAACGCATTTGCGTGAAAGTGTCAATGGTACTTCACGAGATTTGACTGATGAATCATTTATAGTTCCTTTCCGATCAATGTCACTCAATCAAGTTAGAACTGATGAGAGAGCTGGTATTGACATGAACTCTGAACTCCCTTCAGTCATTCAAAAATCTGAAGATAACAAAACTGGGCATCAAGGTAACTATGAACCAGATTATTTGAGTTTAATGCCAGAACGAGGGACAGAAAAAGGGTTAATGGGATTCGACCCCACTTTAGAGTATGAAATGCAGGTTCATAAGGGTGATTCTGCTGCAGTGAATGACCAAAATAAGGAGGCTGTGACAGATGCAAAGCGATTGAAGAAGTCTAAAACAACTCCTGATTCCTCAGCCAAGAAGAAAACTGTAGGACCAATCAGAAGAGGAAAACCATCAAAATCAAGTCCTCTAGAGGATGCCCGAGCTCGTGCTGAAAAGCTAAGATCTTATAAAGCTGATCTTCAGAAGCTGAAGAAAGAAAAGGTACTCACATGCTTTTGAACTCATAATTTCTAACTTTCAAATTATTGTCCTTAAATAGCCTATATCATGCTGAGAAGTCTATGCAGCAAAATATCCCTGTGGTTCTTGACTTATCAGAACTTGATATATTCTTCGTGCTTGCTTTGGTTGCATGTTCTTAGCTGGAAATCATAGTTGAAGTGTGGTTATTTACCTGACGTTTGTTTTGGGTTCTGAAACAGGAAACATCTCAGAAAATCTGTTGAAAGAATTAGTTTCGGGAATAGTTTGTTGCAACTCTCAGCAATATTTAACGTATTAAAATTGTTTCACTGTTTTGTGTGCTGTTAAGACATGTAATCCTCATGGAAAATAATTGTGTTTTCAATAGTTCTTTTGTTCTTACTCCTGAAATAGTGAAAAAAAAAAGTAAAAATCAGAAGAATGTCTGAGAAAAACAATCATATGTTCACTAAAAATATTTAGTATTTCTTTCCTGTTACTGTACTTAATTTATGTTTTTTTTTCATATTATAGGAAGAAGAACAACAAAAGCGGCTGGAAGCTTTGAAAAGAGAGAGACAAAAGAGAATTTCAGCTAGAGGCGATCGTACGGCTGCTCTGTCACCATCCCCCCAACAAACCAAGAAGCAATTGCCAACTAGAGCTTCTCTAAGTTCTAACAGAAGATCAAAGTTTAGTGATACAGAGCCAGGGTCGTCATCTCCTCTTCAAAGATCTAAATTAAGAACTGCTTCTCTTGGAACTCCTGAATCCCAAAAAGCCTCAAAAACCACTAAATTGGCTAATGGCATTCAGTTACACGGCAATAGGTTGACCAAATCAGTTACCTCTTTGCCCGAGCCTAGTAAAGAAACAAAGGAAGTAACACCAGATCAAAAGGCTTCTATGGCCCGCATAAGAAGACTATCTGAGCCAAAAGCAAGCATTACTTCTAGCATCGCTTCAGTAAAGACCCGAACTCCTCCTTTGGTATCTAAATCGAAAGTCTTGGGTGAGCAACAGAGCAAAAAAATTGCTGCTATAATAAATCTTGATAAAAGCAAAGCTGCTACTCTTCCTGAACTGAAGATCAAAACATCTAAAGGATCACCACAAACAGTCCAGAACAAATCAGCTTCCATCAAGACATCTCAGAAAATGACTGAACATCGGAACAGTGAGGATGATAATCCGGTCATTGATAAAACTGTCGTGATGTTCGAAACTGAGAAGCCTTCTATTGCTGTTCGGGAACCAACTTCACCCCCAGGTGGGATCGATGTAGAACCCATTTGTAGCCAGTTATTGGAGCAACCCAAGTCTTATGACGTAAGGATCTCAAATTGTTCTTTCTTCTTCATCATTTATATTCTGGCACTATGTTACATGGTTAGGAATACAAGTTGTCGATTTTATTATTTTTTTGTGCCCAAGTATCTGACTCACCTTATTAGTTCGTAGGATGAACACTTGGTTACCGCTAATGTTCTTTTGTGAATTTGAAGTGTTTAGATTTTCTTTATGTGGTATAAATAATGGACATCTTAAACTGTGTATATCCTAATCCATCATATCGATCTACTTTTAATTTTTTCCATCTGAGCTAGGCTAAAAGAGGGGTACAAGATATTACGAAATGGTTTATACTTAGTTTTGAATACATGTAGAGATTAGGACTGTTGTGTTGTCCAATGCGCACAGATAATTCACTTTTAAGCTTGGTTGATGGAGCTAATGCTAACTGGGTTTGCGTTGCTTCTAATAATCTCGGTCAAGTAAAACTACAATCTTAGTCAGATCAAGTAACCTAGATTTTTCATGTAGTGGTGAAATTCTATTGCAAGTGAAATAAGTCTTTTGGGAAGTACTTGATAGTTGATACTAATTTTTTATCCAAGTCTGGCGAGCATAATTCAATGACTGAGTGGATCTTTATCCTTCCCTTCTGTATAAATTAAAACTTATGTACAAGTGTTATTTAAATGGTTATTGTTTTGGACTTTCCATTACAGCAAGTATATTATATTTTGCTTCTTATGTATATAAAAAAATGAAAATGGAAGGAACATAATTGTATTAAAGATTGTCGAAACTGTCTGGTGGTTCTTCTAATCATGGTAGTGTTTCGTTGTTAGGTGGTACACCCACTTTATACAGATAAGAGCCCACTGAGAAGTTCAAGGACCCAAACTGCTGAAACGTCAAACCAGCCACCTTTTGCTCGGCTGTCTTCTATAGAAGACCCTTGTACTAGAAATTCACAGTATGGAAAATTGCCATCAATGACCTCAGAGACAGCTATAATAGATGCTGAAAATGTAAAAGCTCTAGTATCTGGTCTCTCAAACCCAAAAACAGAAAAGATTTTCGAAGCCCCGGAGAAGACTCATGTGAAGGATTCACCAAAGGGGTTTAAAAGGCTTTTGAAATTTGGAAAGAAAAGTCATAGTTCTGCAGCAGCTGAGCAGAGTATTGAATCAGATAAGACCAGTGTTATTGGTTCCGAGCTAAATGGTAATGCAACCTATGCATCATCATCCAGCGAAGGTAAGATGATTGAACCGCCTCTCAATATTTGGTCTTTGAAAATATTCTAGAATTACATTAGAAATCACTGTTTCTTTTACAGAAGTTGTAAAATTATCAGAAGGGTGAATTACACTAGTGGTCCCCATAGGTTGGACTAAAATTGTATTTTTTCCCAATATTTTCAATTGAAATGTTAATAGTCCCCGAGTTTTTAAAAAGTGAAGGAATTGGTCAAAATTTGAGATGGAGAATAAATTTGGCCTTTTGCATAATATTTTCCTAGTTTCTAAAAATCGATATCGTGCTCATGGCGGGAGAAGATACCAACATAAATGATTGTAAAAGACTAATTTACTCTGAGAGTACAAGACACGGGTTCTCTGGTATATTTTCATCATTAAGCGTGAATAGGGACCAAATCTGTCACTTTTTAAAATGATAGGGACCAAATATTATTTTTGTCGAAGAAGTGCTATATGCTTTCTGTGAGACTTCAAATGTCCTACTATATATCCCTAGGATGGAAACTGATTTTAGTTTCATGATTTCCATTGCCAGTTCATTCACTGAAAAATCTGATTTCTCAAGATGAATCTCCATCTGGTGTTACTACCACCCACAAGTGTAAGTTGCCATTGTATTTTGTTCTTTCACTCGTTTTCTTTTGTTTTTGAACGATTGAGGAGTAGACCTTTTATTCTTTTTACAATTTTATTGTTTACAGCTTCACGCCACTTTTCTCTTCTGTCCCCCTTCCGTATCAAGACTAGTGAAAAGAAGTCGGCGACATGATATGCATGTGGAGGTGAGGTTGCACAAATTAGTTTCCTTCGTACTTTGTTTTATACAAACAAGAAATATAATGTAACTATCTTCGTGTTCAGCGTGCAGTCAATTTTTGAACAAATTAGTGACTGTAAATTCCTATTTATTTTGAGGTACTCAAATGATAATATTTCTTTGTTTCCCTTACCATCTTGTTTAACTGAAATATTTTTACCTGGATTTTGAGTATGTAGTATATGCTTTTGATATCCTAGGTTCACTTGGGGTGGTGCAATTTTCTTCTAATCTAGGCAAACTTTCTTGTCTTATTTTCTTTTTATTGCGAAAGCAATAATCATCTAGGTTAACTTTAACTTGTGAAATATTTGGTATATTTTGAACAAGGAGGAAAATTAGACACTTGTTTGTTTGAGGAAGCATTTTGGTGGGATAAAAATTGAGTGAACTCGGAAAAGTAAATGTACTTGTTATTTGAATGTTTTGGGAAGGGAAAATGGTATTGGATATTTGTTAAATTTGGGATTGCAATTTAGGAATGCCATTGTTATGTAGTATGGTATCATCAATCAAAAAGCCTTCCTTTTTCTCAAAATTTATTGGCAGTTGTTGCCAGTTCTCTCCTTCTTCGTTCGTTTCTATGAGAAGGTATTATTTGCCTTATAAAATATAGTTGAGCCTGTAAGTCTTACTTCTCATTTTTATTCTCTGTATCACTTCTCCAATGTCTCCAATGTACTAGTCTGGTAAACATATCCAATGTGAACATTGTGAACCACAATATTCTGCGTTATGTTTGGAACCTGAAACAAGAGAAGTCTGCGGAAAGGGAAGTTGGAGAGAACCGATTGCATCGACGAAATGTTCATGCATAAACTTATGCCAAAAATCAATATTAATTTCCTTTCATATCCTTGGAGATTTTCTAAACAAGAACGGAGAACTATATGCTGTAGAGCGGTATGAGAACATCAGTTTTTTTGTCTTTTATATTTTTTATGGTGGGGTCTCTTCATTGTGTGCTGGTGGTCGCGAGTTCGAATCAGCTTCCCTGCGAAGCAGGGGGAAGGCTGCCTAAATATTTCATTTCCCAGACTCCACAGTGAGAGTTTCGACACTAGGTACACCCTATATATTTTTAACATAATAGAGTTTTAGATGCTGAACTATCCATTCTTCAATTACAACGGCAACTTTAGCTTCGTTAAGTGGTACAAAATATATAGGTACGCCCTATATATTTTTTACATAATGGAGTTTTAGATGCTGAACTATCCATTCTTTAGTTACAACGGCAACTTTAGCTTCGTTATGTGATCCAAACTCTAATCTGGATCAAAGCTGTAATCGTTCGAAACGAATGACTAAGCACGAAATGCTGCTCCTGCTCATTCTAGTTATAGCCTCTTTTGCCAAACACTCGGCGGCTTCTTGTGGATCCTCTATGTGCCTGATTAGATTCACAGCCTCTTGATGCTTCATTACCTAGACACACAATTAGGAAATAATTCACCAAGTAGGTTCTCATATATCATGAAATTGTCTTCCTAAATTAGTTTTTGGATTTGACATAAAAATAAAGAACGGGAGCTATGGAATTTAGCATGTTTTAAGTGGTACAACCATGGTAGATAGCTGATAAGGAAAGCAACTGATTTGCATAGAATGTATCGAACGAGTTATTTCCATCACGTAATGTATATATATTATTATTATTTTTATTTCATACCGAAGCTTTTATTTAACAGCAACACTATGACTTTTCTTTTGCTTTTCCGTTTAAAGGAATGAATGGTAGTGTAATATAAGGTTAAAAGGATGTAATGTTACCTCCCACATTCTGGTACTTCCTAATATGGCAAACTCTGTGTACCAGTCTATTTTTTCGTCTCCTATTGCAAAGTCCAAGCTTTTGAATGGGTTAGGGATTGTTTTGCGTGCTTTAGGCATTCCAAGAACACCTGATAAGTACGCAACATTGCATTACAGATATAATTGAAGTTTCACAGGTCTAGCGGTGTGTATAAATGCAGTTTCATATATGTGTCACATTTACAAGAAGGGAAGTGTTTCTTTTACCTGGGAGAAACTTGCGAGACCAATGTCGTCCATTGGTGCTTTGGCGCCTTCGGTTTATCTGATAAGCCTTACCATCTTTACAAACAACAGCTCTGTAATCACCCATGTTTGCCATCACAAGCTTCTCTCCGTTGATCACAACTGCAGATGCTGATCCAACAGTTTGCACGTCTTTGGCTTTCTCTTCTTCTTTAACCTTTGATCTCGCGCCTAAGTATGCCCTTCTCATGGCCTCTTTACTCTTTCTCCTTAACTGCAACTGTTTTATAAAAAAAAACAACAGTTGGTACACTTTATGCCAAATCGAGATAAGTAAATACAAGGAAACAAAAAAAAAAAAAAAACTCAGAAATTTCTTTTTCTGTGAAAATGATATAAGAAATGAGTCTACTTCCAGGATTTAAAACATCTTTATCCACAAGAGCCTACTTTATGTAAGATACTAAAAGGCAAGCATTTCAATCAGGATAGAACATTGGTCCAGTTTTTACAATCAGTTATCATGTTTCCAAAACAATTTTATTTTTTCTGTACTTTTTTTTAATAAAACGATCCGTAACGAAAAACTAGTAAATTGTTATGGTCTCTGTAACGTCCTCAAAAATATGTGCGCAAATAAAAATTGTGCAGTTTTTATTTGCACGGATGCAGAAACTGGAGAAAAATTTCCATCCCTTCAATCTAAAAGTTCAATTTACCTTTTTAGGCTTCTTGTTGAAAAGGTGAACTTGCATATACTTGGTAATATCGCTACCAATTCTATCATCAGAAACTCCAAAAAACCAGACCTCGAGGTCTTCTATCTGCTCTCTCTGCACCACGACTGAGTCCGATTTGGTCTCATCATTCGGCTCATCTCCAAGCGGCCGACTTTCCACAACATGATACCCGTGCGATACCGGTGCCATCCACGAGGCCTTATTTCCATAATTCAGCTCTTTTTTTCTTTTTCTCGC
Source organism: Embelia ribes (assembly GCA_001753735.1). Classification (NCBI taxonomy): domain Eukaryota; kingdom Viridiplantae; phylum Streptophyta; class Magnoliopsida; order Ericales; family Primulaceae; genus Embelia; species Embelia ribes. The sequence continues at coordinate 12,440 of MKEJ01070296.1, read as the reverse complement.
ATCTCCGATAAGAAATCTTCTCAGTCTAAATGCCTGCAAAATTAAGAACAACAATATTTTTGAACCTCAATGTTTTTTACTTTACTAGGAAGGTCATCTTAACATTCCAAGATTTTTAAATTTATCATCAACGACCTATATTAAAAATCTGAATGATTTTTTATTACAAGATTTGAATCTGCACTGCTGCATCGGTTTGTATATGAAATTTCTCGAGACAGCGACAAATTATATACCGGCCCCAAAATTTTTTGACAAAACTACATAATTTTTTTGATTTTTTTTCTAATTGGGTACAATAAAATTGTAATTTTAAAAATTGAAATCGCAAAAGATGTAATCCCAGACCTAGTGTTAAGAAGAACATGAACGAGAAGAAGTGAAATGGAAGTGAAATTTTTTCTCTTGTTATTGGTAGTTATGTTCATGTTCGTAAGTGGGAAAAGAGGAATAGCAAAAATCATGTTGTAACACAACTTTTTGACACGCATAATAAAAATCTTTACATATATATATATATATATATATAGAAATTAGGAAGAGAAAGAGGAAAAACCTTGAGCTTGATATGAAGACTCTTGAGCCCCATTTTTCTTCTAAGAAATATTTTTCACCAAACAAGTATATTTCATTTGACTAGTATATATGATTAAATGGTTTCAATGTCAAGTTTCAATCTATGGAGATTAGAGAGGAAGAGAGAGAATTTTTATTGAGAGTTTCTTGCCTTCATTGTTGCATGTATATATACTTACGCAAAAGATTTAGGTTACTGATGGAAGTCAATGACTTTTTAAATGCTAATTAATTTTTTGCTTCAAAAAGGCAAATCATAAAAAGGGAGAAGAAAAATAACATTTATATTTATGCTACACCTAGATGTGTTCATGGTTCGGTTCGGGCGATTTTGTACTAAAAAGAGAAATCAAAACAATTAATAATGAAAATTTGGTTCGGTTCGATTTGGATGAAATCAAAAGGTGAAACCAAATCAAACTTATCGGTTTGGTTTGATCGGTTTGAAAATGAACGAATTACATAGTCAACAATAATTATGTCGAAAATGACACTACATAAATTAATAACATTTATACCCGTAAAAAAAGTCTGAAGCAACTTTAACATAGTCAAAGATACACACGAGTATTATCTAGTAGCAAAGTACAAACTAATTAAAATTCAAAATCATATAATAAATAACCAAATACTAAAAATAATCTTGATAGCAAACATGAGAAATCTCCGTAAACAATAAAAATTGAGTATCATTTTTCAATATTCGCAACTTGTTCATTAACCACCATGCTTGACATTTCTATTGCAACACAACGGAATAATTCAATTAGTGTTTTGTTTTAATGTATGTCTTCTAGTCAACACACATATATATACGTATGTATGTATATATATATATGTATATTTTAATGTGGTAGTTCTGTTCGGTTTACTCTCAAAATAAAAAACCAAACTACTCATGATTGGTTTGGAATTTTATAAATCAAACCAAACCATAGCTTATCGGTTCGATTCAGTTTCCTTTCGGTTCGGTTTGATTTGGGCGGTTTGATCGGTTTGGGTAGTTCTATGAAACCGCTAGCACAAACCTAGAAAAAGGAAGATAAATAGGATTATAACTTCTTCTAAACTGCAATTACTTTCAATATTAAATAACAAAAAACTCAGCAGACCAGCTCAAGAGAAAATCAAGATTAAACTTGATAATAGTTCTTAAAACTTAGACTTATTCATTTCTACTTTTCTATCAGAACTCGCCTAGGATCCAGTTATTTTCGTGTAAAACATCCAACTCCCAACCCCAACGAATTTCAAATGCTTTTCACTTTACTCATATGCTAGTAAGGGTTTAAATTTTAAAATTCTATTTTCATTAAAATTTCTAATTCCGTAAAAAATTAGCAAGTAAAAATGAAAGGATAAAATTTTCATACGTATACTCACAAGCAGACTTGATGAGCCACAAAATTCAATGTTAATCATATCAAAGATGCCAATTTTTTTTTAAATCAGTTATACTTATTAATTATTAAACTCATGAATTTCTACTTTTCTATCAAACTCACTAAGGATCCTTTTATTTTCGTGTAAAATGTCCAATCCCCTTCGGCAACAAATTTCAAGTGTTTTTACAGGGTTTAAAATTCTCTTTTCCGTAAAATTCGCAAGTAAAAGGAAAGAGGTTAAAATTTTCATAAATGTCTACGCACAAGCAGACTCAGTGAGCGACAAATTCAAAGTTAATCTTATGTCATGTGCAAAATTATCAAAATCAGGTTTTAAAATTCTCTTTTCCGTAAACTCTCAAATTCCATAAAATTCCATAAAATTAACAATTAAAAGGGAAAATGTTAAATTTTCATAAATGTCTACGCATAAGCAGACTCAGTGAGTGACATTCAATGTTAATCTTATGGCATGTGCAAATTAAATTTTTTTTTTTTTTAATCCCAGTTATACTTGTTATTAACTTGTAAGTTGTAACTCATTCTCGGGTGCATCAACATTTAATCTTTCATCAATTAGGGTGGACAAGACGTGAGTGTGTGTATGCCTGTGTGAGCATGTGCGCGGGTGCGCGCGCGTGAGTGAGTCTGTGTGCTAGGTAGTGAAGAGACACAAAGTGGAAGTCTTACTGGATCAAGCCAATCCCGGTGGTCTCCCTTCTGGAGGCTTCAATGAGGGAGACGTCGTTTTCAATAACTGAAATCGACACCCACGTTGTTACTCGAATTTTACCAGTGGAGTTCAAACCCATTTCCAGCGCTTACCACATCATAACCCGCAAACATAACCCAGCTAAAGTCGTCAATAACACAAAAAAGTCGACATTGCTTTTGGCCTCGGGCCATGGACCTAAGTGGGAGTCTGAAAGAAGACTAAGGAATGAGAGATTGAACAGAGAAGTGAGCCTGCCATTGTTGCTGGCTGAGTTACATGTGCTAAAAATTCAGGAACAAGTTTCCTACATACAGAATTCAAAGGTCATACAAGGATTTTGCAGTAGCATTTCTTTAATTTTGTAATTACTACTGAATCAATACATTCACACCACATCACTCTATAAGGAAAATGAATATATAGCCCTTAACTTGTATAAATATTTCTCTTTTAAGAGTATTATGTTTCCAGACCTAACTTTTTACCTTGTTAAATGTTCCCATGAAAATTCACGACTCCTTTCCATTGAGAAGTTTCCTTTTTTTCTTGGTACAACTTTACTAATGTAATCACCCCTCTAATCTGATGGAATACAAAAGTGTACCTTCAGTATGAAGACATGCCAATATTCATCCCTGCGCAATGATATGCTAAGATTTTGATGGAAAATAAACACAACGGTATCCCGAAACTAAAAATATGAGGTAAACAGAATTACAATTCCAAAAACTAAAAACCCAAACTAAGAAACATACCTGAAGGAGCCTTGATGGTTTGATTCTGGCTGTTAAATTATTTGACTGTTGAGTTGTTCCACTTCATACATAATCGTCCGCAATGTCGTATTAATCTGTTCAAAGGATACGTGTGATTGATCACCGGCAGAAAACACATTGACCTCATCTTTTACAACGATCCAACTACATCCCAGACTCTTCTTTACCCCTTTCGATTTCTTACATAATCTCACTCCCTCCCCTTCTTTGCCTTTTCCAGTAAGCCGATACATATCGTACAAGACCACATATGGTGTTGCATTATTTGGTTCGAGTTCAAAAAGCTTTAGAGCCGCTAGCTTTGCTATGTCAAGGCGTAAGTTAGTTCTACTAGCACTAAGAAGAGCTCCCCATACACCAGAATGAGGTTCAAATGGCATAGAATTAGTCAAGTTCATCGCTTCATCAAGCAAACCAGATCTCCCAAGAAGATCAACCATACAAGCATAATGATCCACCCCCGGTTGTATGGTATGTGAAGCTCTTATAGAATTGAAATAGTTCCACCCTTCTTCTACTAAACCCATGTGCGTACATGCTGAGAGAACACCTAGAAAGGTGATCTCGTTAGGTTCATGTCCTTCTTCTTGCATTTTCTCATACAACTTAATAGCTTCTTTCCCAAGTCCATTTTGAGCATAAGCAGTTATCATCGAATTATATGAAATGATATTTGGAACGTTGGTGGATTCGAAAACCTGATATGCATCGTCTACATGTCCGCATTTTGAGTACATTGAAACAAGTGAGTTTTGCACTGACAAATCCGATTCCAAAACCATTTTCAAGACATGAGCATGAACTTGCAACCCTTGACTTAATGTTGCCAATGCAGATGAAGCGCTGAGCACGCTACTCAGAGTGAGAGGATTCGGTCTAACCGAAGTTCGAAGCATTTCAATGAACCAACTAAAAGCTTTCTCGTATTCTTCGTTACTCACAAAGCCTGTTATTACAGCAGTCCAGGCAATATCGTCTTTACTGGGCATCAAATTAAACAACTCGATGGAACTTTTAATTAAACCTTGGTTAAAAAACCCTGTAATTATGGTTGTCCACGAGATTTTATCTTTCACGTGCATCTTCTGAAATAGTCTATATGCCTCTTCAACATCTTGAGCATGGACATAACCACAAATTAGGGAGTTCCAAGAGACTACGTCTCTTTTAGTCATTGAACAAAATACCTTACTAGCTAAATCAATGCAACCAAATCTACAATACATGGTAACAACGGAATTTCCTAAAAAGACATCAAAGTTGAATCCCATACGAAAAACCAAACCGTGCACTTGATATCCTTCTCTGGATCGGTTATTGTTCCCACAGGCTTCAAATATTACAGTCAGCGTGGTTGAATTCACTTTAACGCTCTCCTCCCTTCTCATTTTCAGAAAAAGATTAAACCCATTCTCGAAGCTACCCAACTTCAAATATCCATTTATCATAGCAGTCCAAGTAACCACATTTCTCTCTGGCATTTTGCCAAATAAATGTCTAGCCTCTACCATTTTTTCTTGCTTGCAGTACCCATCAACCATCGAACTCCAAGACACCACGTCTTTCTCCACCATACGTTCAAAAACTCGTATAGCTTGTTGCAATTTACCTGTTAGATAACAATATAAATAATATGAATAAAGTTTGCCCTTCCAAAGTGTGTGAGGATTTTAGTAGAATTTTTATCAGGCAAAAGGTCATGAATTCAATGGTATTCGATAAAAAAAATAATAATAATGTCTAGTTTGGTACTATTACTTTTTGATAGTTGCTTCTGTTTATTTTTTCTTGAAAATTGTAAAACTAAGGTGCTTGGTACAGGTTAGAATATATACTTGTACAATCAAATTCTATTATTCTAAAGGTGCTATGCTCTTAAAAACTGATTCTGCTTTTTTCTATCATAAATTACAAAAACGTCTTCAAAAGTACTTGTTACATTCCTAATTCATGTTTACATTTGTCATTTTACAAGTAAAAATTACTTTGCAAAGCAACAAGCGAAGTCTCAATGCAGATTTTGAAAATTATTAAACTAGTATTACACCCATTTTAATAATCAACTTTTTAAAAATAGCATCGAGAATTGGACTTTAAAAATGAGCATCATTACGAAATTAAGCCAAAGTTACATGTAGATAGGATAGGATTGCCATACCCAATTTCAAGTAGCCAGAAATCAAAACATTCGAAGAAACTGGGTCCCGCAAGGTCACAGGCGCATCTGCATAAAGCTCCTCAGCCTTCTCCATGTCACCTACACGAACAAAACCCGTGATCATCGCAGCATAAGAAACTGCATTCCTCTCGGGCATAACCCTAAACAGCTCGTGAGCTTCACCCACATCGCCATGCGGGTGAATGTAAGCCGTGATCATCGCATTCCACGACGCCACACTTCGTTCGGGCATTTCATCAAACACCTCGCGGGCTTTTGTAATCTGGCCATTCTGACCATACGCGGTGAGCATGGCCGTGTAGGAAATGACACTCTTCGTGGGCATTCGGTTGAAAATTGATTCGGCCTCTCCGATGTTACCATTTCTGCCGTTTTCGGAAATTTGGGTGTTGCAGAAAACGAGAAAATTGGCGGGTTTGGGGAGATAATGAGAAGCAGAGGTTGAGTAACTTGTGAATATATATGATGATATGGATTTTATGAGATTAATATAGCTAAGTGTATGTAATCTTTTAGCCATCATGTTAGGTCCAAGGAGACTAGTCCATAGGCGAGAGAGATATGCTTAAAAGTTTAAACATTGTACCAGTTTCGCGGTTATATATATATATATATATATATGGAAAAGGATGGTAAAAAAGGCTTTTGTAAATTTTTTTATAAATTTTATTAATTGTTAGATTTAAAGCGATTCAACGACTATGGTATATTAGAAAAAATAGAAAAAGAGTAAAAAAATAAAATATATACTAGTTGTTGGATCAATTCAAATCCAACGACCCAACAAAATGGTTGTAAGATCTTTTATAAAAATCTTTACGGAGTGAGAGTAAGAAGAAGATATATATGTAATTATATATAAGGATTTAAACTTAGTATTAAATGATGATGGATAACATTCAACAATTGTAGTATGCTTTTAAAAAGTTATATTGCTGTACAGGTGATGAAAAATACGGTGTAAATTTCCAAAAAAAAAAAAAAAAATAATTTTAAGCAAAAAAAAAAAAAAACTTATGATTTAGAAATTATAAGTTGTTTGTTTCCTTATATCTATACATGTATGGTCGAATCTAGAATGTGCAGATTTTAGTACTTAGCAATTGCACTAAGGAACGTTGTAATTTTCTTGGTAAGAACTAAAACATCGAATGTCGAGGACTCTTAATGGTGTTGGAAATCTTAAGAAAGTTTGATTAGCGCAACTCTATCGTGAGAATTCTTTTTTATTTTTTATACCAAATTAATTATGTTAACCCTACTTCCATATGCTCTTTCGATTTTTCCAACACGGGATATGATTTTCATTACGACTACGTTCACAATTTATAACAATAAAAGTCTTACCTATGATAGAGAATCTGATATATTAGTTTCCTCTCCAAATTACCCTATATGATGAGTTCTGGTTAAATTTGGCAAGAAAATTATGGACATTTATTATCTAGTTTATTTTTACATACTGTGCCATTGGGAGGTAGATGATTTCGAATTTGCTTCCGACAGTTTTAAAAACCCCAGAATCTCTAAATAAATTTAATTTTTTGAATTGAGATTTATAAAAATTATTCTCATTAATTAGGGTATTCCGAGGTTTCAACTAATCGATTTTCATTCCCTAGACAAGATTGAAACTAGCCTAACATATCGAAAGTAAACATATCAACAGATACTTGATAGCATGAAAATGAAAACATGTCAATTAATTTAAACAACAATTATGATAAAACTTGTAATTAATGAAAACAATAATTATGCTAAAAATTTAAACACTTAATTAAAATAAAACAATACTCACCACCTTCAAGAAATTGGAAATAAATTACAACTTTTGATGAATAAAGATACAACCCCAAAACAAGCTAAAACCACCCAAACTCTTCTTCGTTAACACCAAAATTAACAAAAAATAAAAAAATAAAAAGAAGAAGAAGTAGAAGAGAGAAATTACAAAAAAAAAACAAGAGAAAATAAAGCTAAATGTAGAATAACCCCAAAGTGTGTCTTGTGTATGATTGTATCATGAGAGTTAAAGTGTGAATCTCCTTGTTGAGTGTTGGTCATTATACCCAAAATTAGGGATTAGTCGTTGGTTAGCATAGGAGGATTGGCGGTTGAGTGTGAGCCAAATAAGAGTTGGTGAGCCTTGAGTGTATTGTGGATCCGGTACTTCGATCGATTCCAAATTATGGCTAGATTGTTCTGCTTCAATAATTCTTTGTTTTCTAGTTTTATTTGCTTTTAATCCTTGGATTTCAGTATCCGAACGTCTTCTATGATCCCGAACTCTCGACCAATCCCAGCAGCAACTATTTTGGCCTATTTGACATATATTTTCTATTGTGCATGGGAAAACCCGTAATACTAAAATAAAATGCAAAACGTGCATCGAAAGTCAAATAATTTCAATTATTACTCAAGATTAAAACCCTTATTTTTTACAATTTTGTATAGTAATCAACGTACATTAATTAAATGATGCTAAAACCTTAACTCGTCTTAAAGAAAAGTTCAAAATGAAATGATTAATAATTAATGAAGCAATATTTCTATCATCACTAGGTTGCAATTTGCATGCAGGTCTTTAAATTTACCACATAAAAAGTTACTTTGTAGATTGGCTAATAAATGAAGAAAAATCGCCTCCTTCAAGTGACATAATTTTTTCGGTTTTATACTATCGTATAAAAATGAATCAAATGGTTTCAAAACTAATTACAGTGTAAATTATTTTTCGCTATTATTTAACTTATTATATTCGCATTCACAAAACTATTTGCAACTTATAAATACACTCATACTTTTTTCTAGTAAATATCACTTAAGAAAAAGTCAAATCACATCAAGCATATTAGTGCTAAGTTACTAGTACATTTTTCTAATGGTTCACCAAAGTTGATTAATTATATTTAGGATAAATTACACTTTTTTTTTTTTTTTGAAATCTATGGTTTCGTCGGCTCACGCCGTCCGACTAGTCCACAGGGTCCACTGCCTCGCACCCACGATAATTCCAACACGAACCAGAGTTCAACCTAGCAAGTTAGGTGGTGTGGCCTCAAGTGCGACACATGTGAATCAAACTCCCCACTTCATGCCTGAAGTGATAAGTACCGGTCATTCGACCACTAGACCAACCTCTTGGAGTTTAAATTACACTTTTCCCCCGTGAGGTTTCTGACTATTTTACATTGACCCATTATGCATTAGAAATTACACTTTGCCCCCAAGTTATAACCTATGTTCGATTTTGTTGCATAAGGACCATATTACCCTTACTTTATTGATTTATTTAAAAATCAACTAGTCATAAGATTCTAGAACCCTAGGTTGTTATTCTCTTTTGATACGTGGACCCAGATCTATATTATGTCCTACTACTACAAGGCCACTATTTTCAAAAACACAAATAAGCTCCGTGTGGGTCATTATTAAAAGTAAGTTACTATTTTCAAAAGCACAAATAAGCACCATGTGGGCCAGATTCTAGAACCCTATTTTGAATTCATTGGAGAGATATAGGTCCTCGTTGTTTAATATCTCACTTACTGTTTTCTATTCTATTTTGAAACGTGAAAACTTGTGTCTTTCTTAGCTTTTTAGTTTAAGTTTTTAAAATTAATTTTTTTCAAAAGACTAATTCTAAAAACTTATTTTTTAAGTTTTTTAAGCTAAAAGGTAAAGATGTATAATATTTTTTATCATATTACCCAAATGATATATATTTTTTAAAAATTACCATCAAACAGGGTTTCATACTTAGAAAAATGAGTTATAAAAAAACTTCAAACGCCAACTTTAAAAAATTGAAAACTAAAATGTTCAAAAAATATGACCTTACAGTTTGAGTTTGTATATGATTGCATCTTTTAAATAAAAAAATAAATTTATTTATGATTAATAAAACAGTTGGATGCATTCAATTCAAAATTTTTAATTCATTTAGATCAAAACACAAAATAAGCTCAGTTTAAGAATTGAACTGTCAAATATTATTGACCTATTTTTTTTTTTTAAAAAATGAAAATCTAAAGTTTGATTGCTGCTAGTGCTAGGAATGCAAATGATACAAGTCGTTCATGAATAAGCTCAGGCTCAGCTTGCTAATGACTCGGCTCAGACTTATTCATTTGATAAATGAGCTGAGCTTGAACAACAAAATAAAGCTTTTTTAATAAATGAGCCAAGTTTGAAAAATCTCTAACTCGGCTCGTTAAGAGTTCAGACTCTTTTGATTCATATATTTGTATGCATATATTTTAAATTAAAGGTATTTGTTGACGTACATAAATATATATAGCTTATACTTAATATAATAAATTAAGAAAACTTTGTCATATTACTCAAATGATATATTTTTTTAATAACTTTACCCCTCTCATATTTATAAGATTGAGTTGAAAAAATTATACAACATTGTAATTATTTGACATATTCATTAGTATATGGCTATTAGTTGGCAATTATATAAGATATTCAATTTAATAATATTTATTTTGACATTTCATTGATACATAATAACTAATATCCATCAATCTAAAAGAAACAAATGTCGAACAAAAAATTAAGACTCTAAATAAAGGAGCCGAGTCTGAGCATATCTTCAAAACAAATGAGCCGAACCTAAATAAGGACTAAATTGGATTTGGATCATTTGCAACCCTATTTTTTGCAAACAAACAAGCTAACTTTTGCCACTACTACCCTTGCTAACTAATATGAGACCAAAATGAAGGTTAACAGATATTGGAGAAAGAGAAATCAAGTGATTGCAAGGTCATCACTAGCAAAATAAAGTATGTACCTTTAGGAAAAGAGAATAAGTTAAGAAATCATATATGACTCTATGCCTGTTTTCTAATTTTTTAAACATTTAGTAGTCAATAAAATATAATAAATTTTGCTTGTATGAACATTAATAAAATATAAATTTATCGATCAATAGTAAATATATAAGGAGAAGGAACATGATTGTTGCAAGAAGCACAACCCATTATTTTTTATTTTTCGTTGATCTTTCCACTTATGAAAAAATTAATATTGGCACGAATTAAGCATTAGAATTTTTTGAAGGGATAGAGGCATATATGCTTTCCTAAGATCTTATCTTTTTCCCAAAGTCACTTACTTTCTTTTTTTAAAGTGTAATTTACTTTAGCTAAAAGATATGGTTAACTCTTTAGCTACTCCCCGGGAAAGCTATTGTCTAAATTTCTTAATCATTGTAGAAAAAGTTAAATAGGATAATCAATTTTCCACCATTAATTAGCTTTCTTTACTTATAACATTGTCCTCGTGATACCTAAATTTTCCCACCTCACAACAAAAGAAGAAAAAGAAAAAAATATATTTTTTAATATTAATTATCGCTCTAGATTTTGTGATTTAATATGCTTATTAAACTGTTTCAAAAATCTACTGCATAGACTTGGCAAAAGATTAAACAGTATTGAAATGATCAAAGTTTATGTTGATGAAATGATACACAGAGTGTATGTAACGGTATACCCCTGTATAATGCTATACAAAGCCTGTATGACGGTTTCTAGTGATCTCTGCAAAAAAAAATAAGCCTGTGTAATGGTACACAGAGTGTGTGCAACTGTACACCCCTCTGTAACGCTACACAAAGCATACGTGACGGCTTCCAGTGAGCTTTGTAAGAAAAATAAGTCTATATAACGGTACACAGAGTATGTGTAGCGGTATACCAAAGGTGTAATGCTACACATAGCTTGTGTGACAGCTTCCAGAGAGTTATGTAAGGAGAATGATCTTAACTAACGGTATACAAGTATCTGTGTAATAGTATATTATTGAGTAACGGTACAAATATTCTATGTATACTACAGATTTAATTATAACGATTATATTTGATTAAGGCTCAACTTGCCTTATCTTGTAAGTAATGATAAAAAAACGGCTAGTTTATCCTCAAGACACATAAAAGGAGGTTCAAATATAAGTTTGAAGACCAACAATTGCAAGGCTATTTATTTCATTATTCATACAAGTAAAGATCGAACATTCAAGAAAATTCAAAAACCCACTTCCTATTTTTGAAGCTATAAAAGCCTAATCAAAGTCATTCTCTTTCAAATTTTTAATTCTAATAGTGTATTAGAGCTTGTAATAGTGTGATTCATACTCAAATTATTTATTCAACCTATAAGGATCCAGTTTTTGTAATCTACCTACTTTCAAAATTTTGAATCGTATAAAGGTTTGTTCCAAGACTTGAGGGGTATTTCAAGTGGAGTGATTAACACCCGGGAAGTTAATCGTGCTTTGTTTTGTTGGTAATAATGGAACCTCAAGCGTTTGGTATTGGGAGAGTGGACGTAAGAGATTAAGGAAGATCTTTGGTCGAACAACTATAAACGAGTTTGCGTTTCTATCTCAATTATTCATTCTATTTTTAGTATTGATTGTTATTATTAGTGTAATCTTTCTAATAATTTTTAAAATCCCAATCTCCCCCCTTTGTGATTTGCCTATGAACTAATAAGTGGTATCAGAGCAAGTCTCTAAGATTTTTCTAAAACTTAACCGTGTTTAGAGTAAAGATCCAATGACAAATACTATTCCTACTTATATGCAAGGGGGTGCTTCCACTTCTAGACCTTCATTTTTTTATGGAAACTATGTATATTGGAAAAAGAGAGTTCAAATTTTCATGTGTTTAAAAGATATTGAGGAGTGAAAAATTATTCGAAAGAGTTACAAGTTTCCTATAAAAGATGGTGTTATTATAAAGAATGTTGAATCTATAAATGAGAGAGAACTCAAAGCTTATTCCCAAAATTGTA